>JAJOOS010000447.1:0-62672 GCA_029582725.1 Solanum chiquidenum
GGTTATCAATTAATTTAAATGTAAATATCTTTTGAATGGTATATATAGTTAAATAAATATTTTTTATACGATCAATGCACAAAAATAATTCTCTTAAAAGAATGATTGCTACCCCCTTTTTTATGGAAAAGAAATAAAATTATTTATAAAAAAAAAACAAAAAACTTTGAATGTTTAATTTTGTTAATTCGAGCTTGCCTCAACATAATCATGAAATAATGCACGCTTACTGATGTACTTTGTTGTCATGGATTTTATTAATTTTCATAAGATATGATATTCTTATAATTTAACTCTATTAATAAGAAAAAGAGATTCTTTGGGACCATTTGGACAAGTTTTTAGAGTTTTTTGTCTTTCTTTTTTGAAAAAAAAAAAGTTATTAAAAATTGGCCTCTAGGTTTGTCAAAAGAGTTTCCAGCACAATATTTTTCTTTTTGTTTGATTGTTATTTTTGTTTGTTATATATGAAGCTCAACGACTGTTTTGGGAGATCTTTTGACAAACAAAAAATGTATTATTAAAATATGAGTCGGACGGAGTTACAATATCGACTACAGATTAGACTGAAGCTAATTAACTTTGATTCAAATTATGTATAAGATTGTATATATGTCATTTTTCTCAAACCCTACTTATGAAAATATATTGGATATATGTTAAATCTATGCTAGAGATATAGTAATATGAGTGTCTATTGATTTGTTATCTTACGAATAATACATATATGATAAATTGAGAACATTCAGAAGCTTTACGAAAGAAAAAGACAAATTTTAAGGAATTATTATAAAATTGTAGAACATCTACAACCTCGTTAGAACCAAATATATATCATCAAAAATTATAGTGGACATGGTAAAGAGACAGTGAGAAAATTATATGTATGGGGGTGATTTTTATATTGTTTTGAGAAAAAAAAGTGTGTGATTATTTTCTATGTACTAAATACAAGTTTCATTTTAAATCTTTTTACTATTTCATATAATTACTCAAAAAATTAAAATGATATAATATATACCAAATTTTCTTTAATCAAACCGGAAATATATGTAACATTTTCAGAAAATATTATTATTGAAAAAACATTGCATATTCTAGATATCTGATAAATATATTCTACTCCATCCGTTCACTTTTACTTGTCATACTTTAACTTGACACATTTATTAAAAAAATAATTATTGATATAGATATTTTACCAAGCAACCCCCTATAAAATGATTGTCTTCAAAAATAATTTGAAAAATAAGTATTTAATGCTGAGGGTAAAACATGGAAAAAAATTATTGTTTTTTCTTGATATGTCAAAAATGACAACTAAAATTGAAAAACTATTTTAGAAATAAGTAACAAGTAAAAGTGAACGGGGGAAATAATTGTGCTACCCACTGCATACTCATTGAAGCAAAAAATAAAATAAAACAAATACTACAAGTATTATTATTTTCTTGATAAGGCTGAATATATAAGTCCATTCCCCACACTTAAATACTCCTTGGCCTACAATGTTTCTGTTTTTTTTCACACACAATAATATTTGTAACCATTTTGAAGTACACTTTGACCTAACTTTTTTTTTTGACTTTGTTCTATATATACAATTTGACGGTCAGATAATTGGGTCGTATCAAATAATTATAAATAAATTTCTACGATAAATTTATCATATATCTATATATCTTAAACTCTCATAAGACAAGTTTAGGATGAAAAATAACAAGCTACAATCTTGATAAATTTATCATATATTTGTATATCTTAATCTCCCATGAGACAAGTTTAGAATGAAAAATAACAAACTACAATCTTAATTAAAGCAATATGTCACACCAAAAAGTAGTCCTACCTAGAAACATATATTTCATAATATTTTATTGGAAATACATCAGTAAGAAATAAATGTCCAAAATTTGTGCCTAACGATACGAAAAGTAGATGCTTCATTTAATTTTCTCCATTTCTATGAGTCCTATCATCATTTATCATAACCATTCACTCAACCGCTTAAATTAAAAATACGATATAAATATAATTTGTATATAATATATAAAACAATATATATATACTGATTATCGCGATATGTGTTTGATCTCCAATAAGACAAACTTAGCATAACCAACTTTAAGAATGAAAATAACAAACTATAATCTTAATTAAATTAAAGTGATTGTCACACCAAATAGAGTAGTCTTAATAATACATTACCTAACTCTATATTGGAAAATAAATCCTATAAGAGCCATATAGAGTAGTCCCAAACATACATAACCTAACTTTATATTGGAAATAAATCCTATAAGAGCTAAAAGTCCAAAATTGTGCCTAACAATACTAAAAAGTAGATGATTCATTTTCTCCGCACCTATCATTATTTCTCTTGAATTTTTTTTAAACCTAAATAATCGTCCACTCATATGATTAAGGGAAACTTACATAAATATACTATAAATAAAATATATTTACCATTTATAGCAATAACATTTTTTTTTCACTTGATCACTTTTAATACATGTATAATACACTTTTAATTCATATTACAAAGAACAATTTATTATTCACATATAATACAAGTTTTATTGATGGATAATATATTTATCACACATTTTAATACAGTTATAATACAATGTGTCAACTTCTTACCAAATAAGCATAATATATTTTTAAAAATAATTATAATACATATATATTGCATACTTAATTCACTTTTAATACATATTGCAGATTTAACATAGTATTGCTATAAATGATAATAAATAAAAAGTATCGCTAAAAGACACCCATCCAAGTAATTTTTCCTATGATTAATTAGTCTATATGTATGATTGTGACTATATGTGTTAGATCTCCCAAAAGACAGACTTAGCATAACCAATTTTAAGGATGAAAATAACAAACTACAATCTTAATCAAAGTGAGATATCTCACACCAAATAGAGTAGTCTAGAAACATACTTTATTTAATTCTATAATGGAATAAATTCTAAAAGAATTAATTCCAAATTGTGTGCTTTGCAATACTAAAAGTAGATAGCTTTCATTTTGCTCCACTTATCTCATCTTTTTCCTCTAAAAAAATTAACTTAACTAATCGCTCACACCACAACAACATACTCAGTGAAATCTCAACAAATGAAGAGTGGAAAGGGTAAAGTGTATGCAGACCTTACCACTCTTTTTTTTTTTGATGACAAGGGAAATCTGCAGCCGCTACTACCCTTTGGGTGCGCACAGGGTAAAACCCTCGCTCTAATGCAATAGCTTGCAAACCACATAGGAGAGGTAACCTGCACTAGACAAGCCCGATGCGACGAGCTCGACCCTATTGACAAACCCCTTACTTTTGCTGGCAAGTGGTTTCAAACTTGTGACCTCCAACATGGAAATCCCATGTCCAAATCACTGGGCCACCCCGAAGGGCTGAGACCTTACCACTCTCTTATAGAGATAGAGGTACTATTTCCAAAAAATCCTCGACTCAAGTGTGTATATATATATATACCAACTAGGAAAAGTAAATAATAAATTCAATCAATTATTTGCGTAAAGATCTCAAAAAAAATCATAAACAACAAACCAAAAAGTACTAGTGCACTAGAAAGAGCCCTCATGAGTCATAATCAAACAATTTTGGGCCCAAACCCGATAACCCGTACCAACAAAAGGCCCACTTAGATGTTGACCCACCACCAAAAGTTACAACTCAAAGCCTGGAGCCCAATTTACATACCTCTTTACTCCTTATTCTCATCTTAATTACCTTAGATGCCACTAATTTTCAGGTGGCGGTTGGATTCCTTGTGTAACGGAAAATACTTACTATATTTACGCAAATATTAACTATAGTAAATTAACTTTATTTGAATACATGCAAAAATAGAAAATAGTATTTTTACCTAATATATAAATTGAACGTAAATTAGAATTTTGAGGAAACTAAAATAGAAATGTTCTCATTGCTCGCTTATAAATTTTTTTATCTTATATATAAAAATGATTGTATTACAGATATCACTTCTCTCGTCAGAATCTTAAATTATCAAAAATTTGATACTAAGCTATAGGATTTCGAAAAGAGGTAGGGTTTGATTTTTTTTTTTTTTTACTGTCTTAGAGTTCAAGCGGTAGCCATGAGATAATAAAGGGTGAAAAAAACTCAATTTTCATCTCTAGCTAAACGATGAAATGCTCCAATTCTCGCAAATTATTTTTTTCATCAATTTTTATGGTACACAAATTCAATTTTTTGATTATCACATGATCTGTTGTGTGGTTCGATTAACACATTATTTTGTTGTCATTATTGTTCTTTTCTATGTGTTGTGTTCGACTCTCATTTCACATTATTTCGTTGTAATTACTGCTTTCATTTATGTATTCTCCTTATCAAATTGTTTGAAAATACTTATTTTTAAAGTCAACATATTTTTTTTTATATTGTTCCAAAAAAAACAAATCATACTCCTTTATTTGGAAATAATTTAATAAATTTCAAACTTTTCATTATTAATTTTAAATATTTATTCGATTCTAATTTTGTAGCAGCTGAGAAGTCACTTGTTAACAAAGAAAAAGAAAAGAATGACGGCAAAACGTTTTCCCTCCCACTCTCTCTCTCTACAAAACTTATACATACAATAAATCCATTTTCTCTCTCTACATATACATATAGAGAGAGAAAGTAGTGAATCATGCCAAAAGCTTTCTGAATACTTTTACTTGGCCCTCTGTATTTCTCTCTGTCGCCATTGTGTCACTGTTGCATAGTTTCTAGAGAGAGAAAGTGCAGAGTTTTGGTGTTGAATTGGAAGGAGGAATTTTTTTTAGAGAGAGAAAGAGAGAGTTGAGTTGAGGAAGGAGGAGTTCGCCGATGGGTCCATCAACGGCGACGACGGGGCAGAGCAACAGCAGTTACGATCTGTCATTTAAGATCTTGTTGATCGGAGATTCTGGAGTTGGAAAGAGTAGCTTGCTTGTTAGCTTCATTTCTAATGCCGTTGACGATCTGGCCCCTACCATTGGTACTCTCTTTGCTCCTTTTAGCTCAAATTGTGTGTGCGTAAATGCAAACATATGTTGTGAAGAAAAAAAATGTGTATTCTGTATTTTCCTTTTTTTTTTTGTAGTATTTGCTTGATGATCATTTGATTTGGATTTTGAAGTTTATGAGCTCGGAATTCTGTATCTGGAAATCCAATGAATGAATGAACTAGTATACAACATGCCGGAGTATTTTATGATTTGTAGTTCAATTTCTTTTTGTTTGATTGTCAGATTAATCACTACTAACTGCTGTGATTCAAATCAGCAGCTGTTCTGTTCTTTGTTAATGATTGTTTTTTATCCTCAGATTGCTCATCAATGTTTACTGCGTGAAGTGAAATCTGAAAAATGTTTATAATTTGGAACCCAGAGGAATTCAGGAGTTTATTTTTTATGATTTAAGTTATAATTATTCAGTTGCGATTAGAGGTTTGCGTATTGTTGAGAGGATTTTGTTGGATTCTAGCAGTTTTATTGAATGTGTACTAAGAACTAGAAAATGATCATTATCTAGATCCTAGCTCTGGCTCCGGCTCCAAACTTTGTCTTATACATATTATTTACCAAAACTAGTAAAAAACTTGTTTCATTTTTAGTAAGAAACTGAACAAGGTATTTACATATCCTGAATTCTTGATAATAAGTTTTCTGAATAAGAAATAGAACAAGGTATTTATGTATCTGAAATGCAATATTGTCTGAATAATAATGGACTTTGTTTTTAGGGTGCTATGAGACAATAGAAATGAGGGAAAACAAAAAGAAGAAGACAGATTGTTAGGACTGTTTTTGCCAATTGCTAGGCTGCCCTTTAACATATAAGTGGTTATTTTTTAACCCTGTTTTTTGACACGTTGTGTGGGGTGTTGAGTTGAGCTGATTCCCCTTATTAATGATCAATTAAGTTTTATATCAAAGGACTAATGTTTCTGCTATAAATAAATATACTGATACCTATCTGCTATATCTTAGGATTGCCTAAACTAATATGATAGTGTTTGTTTTAGAAATATCACATCTTAAGTTGTTTATGGATAGTAACATGGAGCTGAATGTGATGGTAGAAGGTATCTAGTGGGTCAGTCTACATGCATACAAGTTGGCTTGGCCATCACCATGATAAAAGAACCTAGACTAGAATGCCTTCGTGTCTGCATGTTGCTTTAGGTGAATGCTCCGAGTGGCAAAAGAATGTAGGATAGAAAGAACAAGAGGAAAAGAGCAAGCAAGAAATGTAGCTTAAGAGTGTTTCAGTTGTTTTCCTTTCCTTCATCTGTCTTTCTCTCGTCCTGATAGATCTAGTGATTCATTTAAACATCTTTTGAAGTTGTCAACTAGATGCTCATATGATGGTTAATCTCTCAATACAATTTTCTACTGACTTTACTATTCCTTTGTCTGATGATTAGGCGTCGATTTTAAGATCAAGACGCTCAGTGTTAGTGGGAAAAAACTGAAGCTTACCATTTGGGACACAGGTAAGAACCAAAACAGTGCCTAGACTCTGGAATTTATTTTACTGTATTATATGGTGCCATATGTCTACCTGTATGCATGAGATCTGTACTAAAACTTAGAACTCCATAATTTAGAAACATTCAATACAATCTCTTTATGCAATGGTGTGGATTATGTGCTTAAACACAACTTAATCTATTGAAACCTCTAATTTACCTGATAACAAAAACACTACTTGATCTACATGATTATTGGTTGGTTTAACTAAAGATGTGTCAATTTGATTTTCACCCGCATTTTAAGATGCATGACTTGTAAGGGAGAATGGATATGTGGTAACTCAATCCCCAAAAGGAAAAAATTAGCTCATGATGTAAAGAATGTCCAAGATCATTTAAGGAGACAATAACCCATTCCCTGGCCAAATATTTGATGCTAATACCTTCCCCGCACGCCAAAATATCTAGAGTGTGTATAACAGAACATTGGGGTCAACACTGGAAACCACAACTAGGTAGATCATAGATGGCTATTAGACCATGTGAAGAAAAATATACCATATACTTTACTAAATCTGAATGCTCTTTCAGTAGATGAGGCTTCTCTACGACCACATTAGGAGACAATAACCCATTCCGTCATTGTAGCATAAGACCAGGTTACATAGACTTTCTCTATGCAACAAGGTTAATATGTTAATATTGCATAACACTGAATCACTACCCGGACAAGTGTCTAAGGCTCATGAGTTCTGGAATTCGACATTACGGTGTAACTACTGAAATCAGTTTTACAGATCAAAAGAGCCCCCCCTACTGAAATCAATATTTTCATAGGTATAACTTTTTACTGTTGTTCCAATTAACCAGTTTGTCTCAGTATCTTTGTCGAAGAAACTTCATAAAGCATCTGGTTTTACTTAGATCCAATGGAAGATTGTAACTGTACATATCATGTTTCTACAGCTGGACAGGAGAGATTCAGGACACTGACAAGCTCCTACTATAGAGGTGCTCAGGGGATCATTCTTGGTAAGTAATCAGTGAATTTATACATTTTCATATCTTGCAAGAGGATACATCCATTGTTGATAATGCATATATGGGTTAGCTAGAGTTAGACTTTTGACTTCTGTTATTACATCATTCATCTTCACTGCTGTTTTCTGCCCTTTTCCACCATGATTGAACTATGCAAAATTAAGTGGTCATTTGGCCATGAATATTTTTAACTTTATTCTGGAAATTATGTTTGGCCATAATTTGAAATCAAGTTGAATTCCGTAATTTGAAGAACACCTAAAGTTGTTCTCTTTTTTATGAAGAACACCAAAATATGTTTTCACTCTCAAATCACTCACAAAAATTCAAACACAACTCCAATTTCCAAATACCATTTTCCATTACTCAATCATCTGCAATTTTATTTTTGATCCAGCAGTTGTTCATATTTGTTTATTGCATGTCCAAAAGTAGAATGACTTTTCTTGATTATACTGGTGAGCGTTCGCTCTATTGGTTTTTGGAGCTTCTTCTGTTAGGTAATGTCAATCTAACTGCCATCTGTTCTATTAAATGACAATTCTATGATCTGAAACTTAGGCTCCCCTTCTTTGAATAATCTGATTAAACCTCGAATAAATCTGGTTCCAGTGATAAGTTTTCATGATAATCTTCTGTAGTCTTTTCGGGTTGCTGGAGTTTTATCTGCCAAGAATAGTAATCAGGCATCCCAATCTATTTTCATAACAACACTATAGAACTTCTCTGTCATGAAATTCTTGCTGATTATTGCCTCAGTCCTTTCTTACCGGCTCCCTACAGAGTAATGAACTGCAAATACTAAATAGCATCTGGGTTGATAGGGGGATCATATATCTCTGCTTTGACAGCTCTTCAATCTCCATTAGTCGAACAAGGTGGGATGACTGATAGAAATTGTTCAAATTCAGAAAGGTGTCCATGTAGTTTTCAGATACATGACAAGAAAAGTAATTTTCCTATTTTTTAATAAGAAGCATTTATCTGTGCTCTGTTTGTTGACACATTTCTACATTCCTCTTAGATGCTTTGTGTTCTCTAAATTCTTGAATGCATCTCTATCTATTATGTTTACTTTGCTTATTTAAATTTTGTTTACAGTCTATGATGTAACAAGAAGAGAGACCTTCACAAACCTGTCTGATGTGTGGGCAAAAGAGGTGGAGCTGTATAGTAATAATCAGGATTGTGTAAAGATGCTGGTTGGAAATAAAGTTGACAGAGTATGTTTTTTTTGTAAAAATGAACATGCTTGCATCTCTCTCTTTTTCCAACTTTTCTCGATAATGGTGTTGAGTCTATTCATTTTGCTTCTTGACTATGCTAGGAGACATTATTTCATGGAGAAAATAAGTAAATTAAGAGTTAGTATTACCTCTTCAAATGTGATATACTTTATCTTCTTGTGGGATCTGGGAACTTGCGTAATGCTTATAATAGGAAGTCATGAATTCAATGATTAGGGGATTTTGATCTGCTTTCTTTCACAAATAGTTGTATTGCAGTTGCAAGATTTGAGATGTTGAAGCAAATGTTTACATAATGAAGCTATATGCAACTTAAACAAACCTCAAAAAGGAAAGAAAAACAGAGTTAAAGGACGAGTTTGGATAACTGTTGGAGAATATATGCCTCAGGGAATGTACTATCCATCTTATTTTATTGTTCTATTGCAGAATGAATTACAACAGAGTTAGAGGATGAGTTTGGTTACATCTTAATGCTTTCTGTGGGAGTATCTTTTAACGTTTATCTTTAGCATTAAAATTAACGTTGCAGTCCATTGTTGGTGCTTGAATAAATTCTGCACGAAGTTTGTTAACCAATTTTTGTTCTTACTTGACGTTTATCAGGAATCCGAGAGAACTGTGACCAGGGAAGAAGGCATTGCCTTAGCAAAGGAACTTGGAGGTCTATTTCTTGAATGTAGTGCTAAAACTCGAGAAAATGTGCAAAACTGCTTTGAAGAGCTTGCCTTAAAGGTAAATGATACATTCATGACTTCTCTGTTTGGTAACACAAGATATGTTGTTGTCAAGTTAGCATCATATGCAAAGTAACATGGTCTGCAGGTTATTAATTTAACATTATCTTTTTGATGAATCAAGTTGACCTTTTATATCGAATACCCTCATAAAATGTTATTCAAATGTAGTGCTAAAACTCAGTCAGTAGATCAGTTCAATCTACACTGTCACATCCTAGACAGGTAGTATGACTAATCGACTCTCAAAAACTAAGAACCCATACAATCCAATGTCCCTAGACTTGATATCCTTTACCTTTAAGCTTTGAGAAATGTTGCAATCCAACAGTTTTGATCTGGTTGATTCTAAACCGGATTCATTTGGTCAACTTATATCTTTTCAGGATTAGTGTTTCCATTGATTTTCTAACTAGACTACCATATTCAGATAATGGAGGTGCCTAGTCTCCTTGAAGAAGGATCCACGGTAGGGAAGAGAAATATCTTGAAACAGAAACAAGAACAGCAAACACAACAGGGCGGTGGTGGTTGCTGCTCATGAAACTCCTAGGACTTCAAAATGATAAAAGTGTGCACTAGATGGTGCATATCAAATATGTATATGCTGTTTTTTCTTCTTCTTCTTACTGTTTTCATCTTGCTGCTTTGAAAGTGGTTAGAAGTCTCTCATGTAAAGTTATTGGTCGATGTTGGTCATTGACCAATGTTTTGTTAATATCTGCCAGATTGCTCTCAAATTGGGTGTTTTTTTCATAATTTTAATGTGCTTTTCATCAGTAATTGCCTTAAAGAATCAGCTAAATATTATTGCACTATATGTTTTTACTTGTGAATCGAGAGATAGATTTATCACTTTAGTTCTTAAGTTACCCTTATTATCAACTACAGTCATTTTCCAATGCATTGAATTATAATATTCAAAGGGGTAGCATACTAAAATTATTGTTATATTTATTGCTACTTAAATGGCGTGCCAACTGCCAAGTCAATACTGGTAAGTGAAGATACCCCAAATTCCGACTTCAAAATGAGGAAGCATAACAAAATAACAGATAAAGTCTCCCTATTCTATAATTCTACTAGTTGATGAATCATTAACAGTCACTTCAAAAAAGATGAGTATTTCTCATACTGCAATCTCACTATAAAGAGTTGCAACATTCAGAGGAGCATTTGTCTCCAATTTCTACATAATCTCCGAGTTTCTGATAAACACTAGTACCTACAGAACAAGGGGAAACATATCAACAACAATAGCCAAGCGTCCAAATTTTCTTTATGTAGACCTATAGGGATGACCAATTTCAGCACTTATAGCTTCGTCTAAGATTATGCAAGCTTCACTTTCAGGCTCAACAAGCTCAGATGGGGTCTGCGATAATCACAAGTCAAGCGTGCCATATCGAATTAGTCAGACATAAAAAAGAAGAAGTCTAATTCGAGTATTTGCTGCACTTACCCTTCCTAATAAATTGTTCCTACAAGCAGATGCCCCTGAAGCTATCAATAATCTGATAACATCTAAATGTTCACCTCTGGCGGCATGATGGAGAGGCTACAAAAATTACAACAAATACAATCAGTATAAGATGCTGTAGCTGTTTCATTTACTAATTTCCAATATTTAAATCGGTAACATAAAAATGAAACTTTGCATAACGTTAACTATTAGTAGAGATGCCTCACCGCATCACCTTCTTCATCAAAGGTGTCCAGCATCCTTTTCACGCATTCAGGGTCAGGTGCATTGTTGATTAGCAGACGGGCTATTTCTGTGTATCCTGTTAAAATAATCAGCATTCAGAAAGTAAGAAATGTGCGCATATGATTCCTTCTTTACTGGAACCTGCATTATCCCCTTGGCCCTCTGTTCCTTCAAAGGCTCAGAGTTAAATGTAGTTAGTTCACTTGATGCCTGATAAATGCGGTTAAAGCCTAAGATTCACGAACTGTAAATTTCAAGTGTTCCATCTCTTTACATTAAAAAATAATTAATATGCTTCAAAAGATGCAACAACAAAAGTCTTGGAACTTGAAACTATACGGTATACCTCCAGCACAAGCATCATGCAATGGAATTGCTCCATCTTCATCCTTGGCCTCAACAGAAGCTCCCCTCTCTAACAGTAGCTGAGTCAAATACAATTAAATATTACTATATTAAAAAACATGATAATGAAATCAATACCAACAGATCCATCGTAATGTAATGTCTGCTGTAGGGACTGTTTCCGAATTGAGAATAGTTGAGTGGACCAACCTCCACACATGCCAGATGGCCATACAGACAAGTAATATGAAGAGCAGAGTCCCCATCTTCTAGAGGTTCATCAATGCTTCCATTAAAATTATCTGCAGCAGGCCATCAAGTAGTTTCATGAGTATGAAAGATTCTTTGATAACAAGGTATATAGGAAAACTTATATTTGATAGGTAAAAATATATAGAACAACTTATTTACTTATCCCAGAAACATGGGTGACAACAAATTGACCATAAGAATGCAGCACCATGATCAAATTGCAGCTCGGAAAATGTCATTTTAGATCAACAGAAAATGAAAATGAATTGTTATTGGGTTGAGCAGGAGATGAAATAAGAATGTTGTTCCAACCTTTCACGCAAAGTAGTCGCAAGATGCAACAAGTGCATCACAATTCAAAAGTGTGATTTACCAAGTTCCAGGTACAAGCCACTTCGACAGCTGCTAATACCAGCTTTAGTGATCTAAACCACAAGAAAATGAGAGAAATAGATGATAGCTTGAGATAATTCTTGGCCCAGTGGAGGATGCTGATGGATCATCATAATGGTGGGAGGCAGTGTCACTCCTCTCCTACGAGGGTGGGTTTTTGGTCAAGAATGAACTCAAAAAGTACAAGAGTGGTAAGACTGAGTGAATTGTATCGCGCTCCTTACCTCCCTACTTTCTTGTGAGCGTGTAGACTATGCTGTATTCAAGCATAATTAAACCAATATTCCTCACATCACTCTTGGAATCACAACAGAGTAGGGTACTGTATCCCACGGAGCTGAATGAATTTGACAAGAAGGTGAATCTCCATTTCTCAATCTCTTGCGTTCTAATATATGCATTGGCTTTGTTGCATTCCAGCTTAAATTCAGTTTCAAAAAAGAAAAAATAATTTTCAGTTTCAAAAACATTCCAGCTTAAATCATCCGTATTCCTTTCATTTACCCTTGGGATGGATAAGAGGGTTCATAAAACCAACCATATCAAAGGGGTTTCAGACAACAAGGTGGCTCTCTTCAAGACCAATCTCTAAAGCACAGCCACTGTTCACACTTGTTTCCATGACATTCCTTCATCTCAACCACCAAGTTTACATGCCCTAAGTCACTTTATTTCTTTCTCTGGACCAATAGGAGAATGCAACTCTAAGCTCCATGTCATAATGGTAAGATATCAAATCCTGCAAGGACTTTAAGGGCATTCTGCATGTTTCCTTATAAATGCCAAGAACAATCTCACACAAAATCATTACCCCTCTATCTACATGTGTGTGGTTGAGTTGTTCCATTGTGTAAGGCATAGCAACAATCACCAGTATGAGCCAACTTTCTCGTCAACTCAATGTTTGTTTGTTTTTTGAAAGAGAATTCATACATTCTACTTATTTGGGAGCAAGAACTGCCACTTTTACTTAAAACCGGCCCCCAAATTATAGAATGCTTACTTATTTGAACGTTAAACTAACAAATCCATGTCTTTCTTGGTCCACTTGCTAAGACCAAATTATCACACGTCCATTTCATTGTTACAACTTTCTTTTTTATGTTAAAATCAGAAGCTATAAGCAAATTCATATACATCTTCGGGTAGCACTACTAAATCTTCAGCTATTGAATCATTATCCCCTGCCCCCAAAAAGCTCTATATTCTTCAGTAAAATCAAATGCATCAGTTCATCCTTAGGATGTATGCCCTTTACAACAGTAACTTGAACAACATGTCAAAACTAGCAAAGACCATACAGATAAATAAGGTCAATAGATAAAATAACATTAATAATTCAACAGACATTAAAGCTTAATATGTTAGTATGCTTGCATCTTACATTAGGTTTCAGTGTTAATAAGAGTGTTTTTAGTTTGATTTGAGGTTAGTATACAACAATAACCACGCCTCAGTCCAAAGTAAGTTAGGTTCAGTTATATGAATCCTTACTGACCATATTTCTCTTATACATCTGAGACCAACATTATACAAAATAAAAATAAAATAGAAATTACTTGAAGCTCCCTATATTTTCTATGGCATAAAAATCTCAAGTAGGGGCAAAATATTCCTAGAAAGCATAGGATTTAACGTAAACGTACTAACATGAGAAAAAACCTATTCCCAACTAATTGGCATCACCTATATACATCTTTTCCCCCCATTGAGCTATATGTTTTGCTAAGTATGCATGGATTCCAAGAGATTGTAAATTTTTTGAGACAGATTAAGTTTACCTCGTCCCATTTTAATACTTCACTCACCATAGTTCCACACCAACAGAAACAGCATGTGATTGAGTTATTGCTTTGCTGAGTCTACATGGATTCCAGAAGTTACAAGTTTCTCTAGATAATTTACTTGATGCAATTTTAGTCTACCTTGTCTCTTTTTATCACTTCCACTCACCATATTTCTACACCTACATAAGCACTTCACACCTATAGAAATCACTTTACTCACCATAGCTTCACACCTATACACAGCGGCGGAACCACCTTTTGACACTCATTAATTTTTAGCTCCGCCACTGCATATAGAAACACTTCATTCACCATGACTTCACACCTAAATAGACACTTCATTCACCATAGTTACACACCTACATTGCATACCAGTGCATCTGAAGTTCGAATCGGAATAGTACAGGTCCGATTCGAGCTAATCCGGATATAAACGAGGTTCATGTTAACACTAGAACTCGTAACTTAACATAGTAGCAATTATTGTGGTTATAATCGTTCTATAGTACTCAAACAGAGTTAAAAATAAACATTTACGAACAAAAAAAATTGTTATGCAGAACGAACCTAGGGCTTGGCGAAGGGCGTCAACGTCGCCGGACTCGGCGGCGTTGAAAATGTCACGGAGGTGAAGAGGTATGTGAGAATCTGGCTCTTCCTCGAACTCCAATTCCTCCTCGAATAAACCGCCTTCGTCATCTTCTTCACCCATCATGCCGTTACGTCCCCTTTGTACCGCCATTTCTATAACTTCGATTTTTTCTGGAAAAAAATAAAATAGGCAAAGGAGGCTTTATAAAGGCATCCTCCCTAAACAAATAAACTCGCGTTTTAATTTGACCTCAATTGATATTATATATGAGTAGATATTTAAACACACACATTTTATGTGGTGTAATACAAATCAATTGTTATATAGGACAAATTTATCTCACATGAATTGTCATTTATAATGTTTAAGTGTATATATAAGTACATTCAAAGTTAAAAATAGATATAAGATGAGGTCAACTTATGTTTAACTGTATATGCACACTCAAAAGTAAAAAGATAAATGTCATATGAGACCAAGTTTAAAAAACACGTTTATGTGGTATTTATATATAAAAATGACATAATACATAAAAGACGCTCAAACTTTACCTTAACTTCGTATGTAAACGCTCAAACTTTGAGTATGTACCTCTAGACACTTCAACTTGTGTCAATTGCGTTAGTTTATGTGTCATATGAATTTCGTATGTTTGAGACATATCTAGACGAGTTAGAGTGTTTTATTGTCAATTGAATTCAAGCTAAAAAATTTATATGTGGGTCTTCTAATATGGAGGGTTTACTTGCAGCCAAATTTAAATATTTGTTATGTATTATATTATGCCTATTAAATTGTACGTGCTAGCTAAATTAGTCATCGATTCTTAAAAAATAATCAACATTAGAAAGTTCTTTATTAGAAAAGTAGTCCGTTTTTATAATTTTTTTAAAAAGTAATCACTTTTAAATTTTAATGCCAAACCATGCAATATAATGGATTTTGAACTTTTGAGAAGTGAAAAATTCTAATACCGTTATATTTATAAGTTTCTTGACCTTATATAGATTTTGATCTAAAAAAGGTGAAGCTCTCTTAAAGAAAAGATTTTTGTCGATTTTTTTAAAATTTTTTAAAATTTAAATTCAAAATATTTGATTAAAAATGTCCTTCTAATTTCTTTAGGCTCAAATAAAAGTGTTTAGTTGATCGTTGAGAACTTATGGGCCTTAGAACTACCCAATTGTTTTCCAAAAGAAGTTTGGACTGTTTTCCTTACCAAACAAGCCCAAAGCAATATAAAAACAAATGGAATTATTACTTGGACATTTTTTTCTCTCCAAATAATAGGGCGGATCGAATTAACATGTAAGTATAAGTCCTACATAGAACGATAGAATTGAGATTTTTGGAAATGACATGCCGAATTTCCAAATAACGACATTTGGTCATAGTCTTACAGTCCAAATTAAATACGAGTCTCTCAAGTTTGAAAAACTGGTTCGTAATGAACAAAAAACTTCAATATTTTATTTTTCAAGTGAAATTCATGTTTATATATAGAATTTCAGATTATAAATATTCTTTCTCAATTTAACTTGAAAATTACTATACTTTCTTTTTAAAAAGGAAATATCTCTCAATTCATATTTTTTTAGTTCTCCCTTATTATTATTGTACTCAATTCATGTGTCCCTTTTAAATTCCACAAAACAAACTCCTTCATTTAAAGAAAATGTTCCACTAGACAAATAGTGCCAGTTATAAAGGTTTTATATTTAAGTGAACTTGTTGCATTTATTATAAACTATATAAAAGGACTCATTTTTTTCACATGAAACTGAGTGTTATTTCTGACATTCTTTTAGGAAAGTTTCTTACTTCTACATGCAAGACTCAAGTGGAACTATATATGAAAAGAGTTCTATAACAAGCAACTTGTTCAGCCAAGAGGGGGAGGGAGTATATATGTAACTTGTCCAACCATTAGCACAAGTAGCTAGGCGTAGAGATGGCAAAATTAGCTCATAAAAATATAATTCGTTCAAATTTGAGCTAGTTATTGACCATTTGACATGTCCATTGATTGGCTCAGTCCACTAAAAATTGAGTTGATATCATGTATAGTCCAAATTAATCCATAATAAATTTTATCAAAATTTTATTTTTCTTCGATATATTTTATAATATATATAGCTCTAACAAAGGGGGAAAAAAATAATAGTTTTTAGCAATTAAAGTTTAGTAAGAATTGGGTGGGTGGAGGTGGGTGAGTTATGATCAACTTGTTTTAACTTAATTTAGCTCAAATAACTTTTGAATTGAGTAACTCAATAACTTGTTTATTTAGTAATTCAATCAGTTTTAATCTGTTCAAATTCAATTTAATCTATTTATTTGACACCATTATAAGATCACTTTTACCCTTTTTACTACCTACAAATTCATGCACACCTAATTAGATCAATTATAAATTTCTAGCTGCCCAAAAGAAAAATAAATTAAACATATATTTCATGTAGCAGCAAGAAGCATGTGCATCATTTGATGATTTGTGAAGTTGGCCTCTTTAATTTATTCTCCAAATATATAGTTTTTTATTTTTTGAGACAATCAATTTCAACCCAATTTTCTATTTTACTCTCTAAAAAAAATAATTCTTCTTCCTTCTTAATATTATATTATTATTTCTATTTTATTCTTATTTTCTTATTTCATAATATAAATCTCTTCTTTTTTTTTCTTCAAATAATCACTTTTATATAATTTTCATGTGATATAAAATTTTATTTTTTTCAAATTTTATTTTTAATATAAAATTATATTTTATTCTAAATTTCTAAATAACATAAACTAGAAGCAAATATTATATAATATACAAATTAATGAACAATTCAAATAAATGTGAAATCATTAATGAAATATAATTATATAAACATTATATAAATACCCAACTTTCAAGATTATTATGGTGCTCACATAAATGCTCTATTAACACATTATGGGGTTCAAAATGAGCATTTTTGTCCTTATTTTTTTATGTCTAGCTAAAAATTGTTCAAATAGAAGATTTTCATCTACCACCATTTTTGTCGTTGCAATTGGAGCCTCTACGAATCTTGAATTGGTGCATTAAGATTACGTTCATCCTCGATTATCATGTTGTGCAATATAATACATGTAGTCATTATATCATGTAGCACTTCATTTCTCCAAAAACGTGATTGTCCTACAATAATTGCAAAATGTGATTGCAAACCTCCGAATGTACGTTCAACATCTTTTCGGCTTGATCGCGTAATATTTCTTCTTTTGAGAACGTGAATTACGAATAGTTTGAACAATTGTAGACCATTTAAATTGTGCATTCTTTACAGTGAAAATTAATAATAAAATCAAATTATATTAAATTGACAAAAAAAAATTAAAAATTAAAATATTATTAATTCGGAATGAAAGTAGTATATATTAAATATTATATATTTTTAAAAATATTATATTACATTTAAAAGGAATTACAAATATTAGAGATTTAATTCATAGCTAAAAAATAATATGTTAATTACAAAATAATATAAATAATAATAGAATAATGAAAAAGTGAAATAGAGAGTGATTTGGAGAACTACTATTCAACTTTTTATATATGGAGAATAAAGAGTAAAATAGAGAATGGTTGGAGAGCTCATTCTCTATTTTACTCTCCAAATATAGAAAATAGAGAGTAAAATAGAGTGTGATTGAAGATTGTCTTGTATAAGCAAACAATAAAAGAGACATACATTTAATGAAGACAAAAAAGCACAGGTAGACACATTCAATGAAGAGTGGCATTTATGGGCTAAAATTACTTAAACATACTTTTAATATGATTTATTGAATATTGTTAACTGTTCTTATAAGTATAATGAAATTAATATTTTAAAAAAGGAAAAAAAAAAATTGTCAGAAAATTTGATCAGAATGGTAAAATAACATATTTTATACTATGTTATTTTATTTTTTTGAACATTTTTACTCTTTTAATTTTAATACCTTTTAATTAAAAAAATGAAAAAAAGATCAGTTTATTTTAAAATAAAAAGGTTATTATAGACTTTTTAAATTTCTGGCTAAATTCTAATCAAATTTTCTGGCCATTTAGCATTACCCTACATTTTATGAACGAATAGTACTTAATTAATACTAATAAAGATAAAATAGATATAAATTAGTAAATTATCTCATAATTTTTTTACCTAATTACATTATTTTCCTATTTTTTTTCATATTACAAAAGTTCCTTAAAATTTATGGATTTTGGATGCATTGCTGGACTTCCTGATACATTATTGGACTTCCGGATACATCACTGAACATCCGGATACATAGGTTAGGGATGTATCCGAGAGGGGAGGGATGTATCAGAGAGTGAATACGACATCCGGTTACATCAACAGACATCCGCATACATAGGTGAGAGATGTATCAGAGAGGGAAGGATGTATCCGAGAGGGGGATAAAAATGTATCAGCAGGAGAGTGATGTATCCGAAAGGGAATTTTTGAAATTCTTTTAAATGATAGGAAATTTTAGAGATTATGGTAAAACAAGATGTGTATTTAAGTAATTTTTCTTTTTATTAAATAGACAAATAAAAGTAGTTTTTTTAAAATATATTGAATAAATAAAAAAATAATGGAATATATTAACTTAAATCCATAAATAAAACATTTTATATGTAAGAAAGTGAGCTCCAATGTAGCAGGAAATCATGGAGAAGAATTAGCAGAAAACATGTGCCATGCATCGTAAATCGTGCCCATATTTTTCTCCCTTTAATATGAATTTGTTTTTGTGTCACGCAATTTAAATTAGTTTTCAACAGCTAAGTTCCAGTTCTACATTTATCTGAATAAATAATAGTGTCACATCATATAAAATATCTCACGTTCATGTAAATTTTTAAAAAATATCATATGCTTCAAAGAGTATTGTGATGTAAACAACCTAATTATTCTAATATAAATATTAATAATTAATTTTACAGCTCAAATTTATAAACTTATAAATTATACGAAAATAACTTTACGATGCATAGCAAAATAATGCTATTAGCCCTCACGAGAAGCAACTATATAGTATAAAAAAGGAATATATAATACAACATATGAATTCTTTGAATTGCTTGCAATTTACAGTTTCCTCTATGCACCGCCTACAAAAAGATGCCTTACTCATAAAACAAACAAATATTACAAGACCTTAGTGGTATCAAAGGTGATATATACTATATGATCTTTAATAATAACAATTTGGTATGATATTTTAAGATAAAATATTGAGATAAACAATGTTATAATAAAGAAATCTGATTATATATTTATAGTTAATATCGAACTAGCAAAGAATAATAGTAAACTATTAATAACTTGTAATATTCCTAATTTTGAAGTGCTTAATTACCTTTATGAGTATGATCATATCTATAGTACTTTCTCCGTTCTTACTATAGTTAAAAACAATTTTATTTTATAATTTACCGTTTACGTATCATTAATGAAATAATTTACAATCACATAAATATATAATATGACTGTTTTAGATCACATTTTAAAAAATTCATTTATTTAAATACCATGTCAAATCAAAATATATCATATAAAATGAAACTGACATTATTTTTTCCTTTTTCTGTTAAATGAAAAGCAATTGTCCAATAAATTGCGCAATAAGGAATTTTAGAGTGATACGTACAAGATAGGGTGACATCCAATAAAGAAAATGAATGATCCAGCTATATAATACTAGTAACTAATAAACCTAGTGACCACTTGCAACTTGCAACTTAAACTTTCTTCTGTCATATGTCATTGAAAAAGACACACACAATATATACATATATATATATATATTAGAACCCTTCGGGGTGTCCCACTAGTTTGGGCTTGAAACTTCCATGTTCGAAACTCCTTGTCAGTGGAAGCAAGGGGTTTGCCTTCTGGGTCGAGCTGTTCGCACCAGACTTGCCTAGTGTGTGGGTTACCTCTTTTATATGGTTTGCGAGCTATTGCATAGGAGCGGAGTTTTTACCCTATGCGCATCCTACCTAGTCTGAGTTACCTCTTCTGTGTAGATAGTGACTGTGGATTTCCCTTGTCATAAGAAAAATTATGAATTCTGAACTTGTCATCAAATTCATAACCCGTGTTAGTTATTGAGTTCACACAATTAACTATTTAATTTAAATATAATATTAAGTAAGTATTTTCATGTATTTGATTAGCCGTTTCGAATTCAAACCCTTTAAGATGAAGTTGCAATTTGGTAAGGAGTTTTACACCTTATAAGGAGGCTTTTTCACACGAATTTAAAGTAATTATATTTCAAAATAAATATTTAACATCGAATAAAAACATAATAAAGGAAAAGTTTTATTGGTTAGCTACAACTTTCTTGTGAAGAAAACAAGAGAATAACCTAATCCACCTCACTTTTGGTTGTGAGCAACTCATGGTTTCTTTCTATTCTCAACACCTTTCTTTACTCATAATCCTCCTTTTCCAACTCCCATAAAATATATATTTTGTGTACTAAGAATTTACTCTCCCTGTCGAACAATAATTGTCCGATAATACTTGTTCAGTTTAAAAAATCAAGAGATAATTTACTTTTTGTGTCTATTTTATCCTTTCTATTAAATACTAGTTATCATCTAACATATTTCTCAAAACATTAAATTTAATAAAGTCAAAGGATAAAATAGTAATAGAAAACATCTTTTTGGCCAGAAAATTTAGCCAGAATTTGACTAGAATGATATTTTACCTTTTTAAATATTTTTACCCTTTTAACTTTAATACCTTTTAACTAAAAAATGGAAAAAAGATCAGTTTGTTTTAAAATAAAAAAAATATTATAGTTTATTTAATTTTCTGGCCAAATTCTGGCCAGATTTTCTGGCCATTTAGCACTTTCTATAGTAATATTACCCCTATTATTTATTGTTTCTTAAGAGATGTGCCAAATCAATAGTAGACAACGTATTGTTGGACAGATGGAGTAACTACTATACATCGATAGTATAATAATGGAAGGTAAGTCATAAGTGCTTATTAACTAAAATGTTCATCGATAGTGTAATAATGGAAGGTTAGTGTTTATTATAAGTAGGACAAGTTACTTAAACAATAAAGTAATTGGAAATCCGTTATAACAAATTTAAGAAAAATCATATCGAAAATTCAATTGATTTGGTCGTTTGATCAAGTCAATATAGCTTACTTATGTACATAAAATGTTTTTTTTTCTTTCACTAAATTCTCCACTAATTAAGGTTAAGACCTTTCATGTATTTTTTTGGGGGTGGGGCCTAAAAAAACACACATGAGAAAAGTAAAGAATATTGAAGAAAGCCAGATCAGATGGATAAAAGAAATTACTTTTCTTTAAACAAAAGGCCAAACACATGGGAGTAAATTAAACCCCATACTCAAAGAATTCAAAACAAGAAAATTAAATAATCATAAAAGAATTATGTCTATTAATTAAAATAAATAATCAAATAATATATATTATTAATATTAAAAATAAATGTTAACAATTTATAATTCACAATTGTCAATGGTTTGAAATTAAATAATTCAAGATTAGTAAAAAAAAAATAAAAAAAATAAAGGAGTGTTTTTGATGATTTAGTAATGGCAATCAACCAAAGGTGAAGCTGAGAAGACAATGACTTGTTCTTTTGTAGCAAAGGTGAATTTAGAATTTTCCGGCCGGTGATCGTCTTCCGGCGCCGGGAGATTAAGGTCCAATGACAAAAATGTCCTTGTGTTGTTCCTGATTTGTTGATCATGATGATGAGAGTGAGACTCTTCATGGATATGATGATTTGATGCAATTGCAATACTATTTGGTAATGGTCTATGTCTTCTCATGTGTCCACCTAATGCTTGACCCGAGGTGAACTCGGCCCCACAAATTGAGCACTCGTGAACTCTATTCTTATTCTTGTTGTTATTGTTGTTGTTGTTGTTGCTCGGGATTTGGAGTGATAGAGTTGTGACATGATCATCATTATTGTTCAATTTAAGACGAATATTACTCTCAACTTGTTGATGACGATCACTTGATTTCAAATTCTTGATTTGATCATCTAGGATTTTTGGTTTCTTATGACTTGCTCTGTGTCCACCAAGTGCTTGGAAAGATGGGAAGGAACGGTTGCATGTCTTGCATTGATAAACATCTAACGTTGGTGATTGAGACAACGACAACGACTTTTGGTAATTATGACCTTGTGCTAAAAGAATCAAACAATTCGCCATATCTTCTTCTTCTTCTTGATTCATATTCCTGACAATCTTATCATCAATCATCCCACCACAATTATTCGAACGTGATGCGGAGTTTGTCACGTGTCCATCCACCAATTCACCACTACTCGCACCTTCCACGGTGCTACATGAGCTAGTAGTAATCCCTAAAGTTAGAGGAGAAGGTGGCCTAGGTCTCTTAGTCCGCCTTCTCTTGATCACCATGTTCAACTGCTGATCTTGATCTTGATCACGATCACGATCATCATGAACTTCCATAGTGTAATACTCTTTGATTTTTATCATCTAAAAGATTACTTGCTTTTTTCAAAGAAAAAGCAATCAAACAAAGAGAAGTTTTTTTTTTTTTGGTTAGATGGAGAAAATGATGTAACAAAGTGACTATATATATGTATATAGTATATAGTTTGGATGGTGTTATTAATAGGGAGTTTTTTTTTTAGGTAGAATGAAAAAAGAAGCCGCCCCCGTGAGTAGAAATCTTGAAAATGTTCACTGTTTTCTTGCACTAACAAACTTTGCAAGTTATATATATATAGATGTAGACAATTGATATTATTTTAATTATTTATATTTTTATTTGTATAATATAAAGTTTTAATTGTATATGTAAGTGAGGAAAAGAGTAAGATTCGGTTGGCTTTGAAGCAACCCCATTACTTTATGCCAACGATATACCTTGTGGAGGATTGGAGTGCAAGCCTGGCACCACACAATTAATATATCCACATATAAAAGAAAAGGGAATTTTTTTTTATAATCGTAACTACGATACGAGTAGGGGTAAATATGTATACACGCTATTGTGAATATATATGTTATGTTATTGTTGTTGTACAAGGTACTATAATAATTAAGAGTAACAACGTTTTAGTTGTCATTAGAATAACTTGTTTGTTTGATCAAGTCAATTAATTGCCAAGTCCATAAGTATGATTAGTTCATTTATTATTAATGTTAATTGTTTTGACAAAATGAATTTGTTATAAAAATACTAGTCGTTTTAGAAAAACAAGAGTTAACTTTTTATAAATCTATAATTATTGCTTTAATTAATGGAGTGTCAATTGAATAGGCTGTTTAAGGGAGTGTTTGGATAAGGTAAAGTGGCTTCGGTGATTTAGGAAAGTGAAGAGAAGATGTCCAGATGCCCTATTAAGAAGGTGTAACTAGTTGCACACCTATATATGTTGGTATGCTTGGAAAGATGTGATTAAACAAGACATGGCATACATCATGTAGTTATCGAGGATATGCGTTACTTGAGCTGATGGTCTATTAGAAATCACCTTTCTATCTTGGCCTTGATAAGACAACTCACGCTATTTTTCTCAAACCTCACTAATAGAGTACATGATCAGAGTTCTAACGGCAGAGGCAAGAATATTGAAGAAATTTTGTTATATGTTCGAGTCTTAATAGATGGAATTATATGATATTCATACTGATAAAAGATAACAAATATCTCATATAATTAATCGAGATATACACAAACTGATTATAACGTAAGTAGTGGGGGAGAGTGGACTTGGTTAGGATTAATGGGGTTAGTGATTGTTAATGAATGAAGCAAAATTCCATGTGCAGTTGACCCGACCCACCCACTTATGTGCTACTACTTAGTACAACTAGGCCCATCACTTTATACTTAATTAATTGGATTATGACCCAAAAATCACGGCGTCCTTTCTGAAAATTCTCCCAATTAATTAATTTTTAGGATGATAATTAATAATCTTATGTTTCATCCAAATGATTAGGTTTGGTTAAGTATGGAATAATGACATGTTCCCCTTTACAACGTGTACGTTTGGATCATATAATTAATCATTAGTACTGAGGTAAATTGAATTAACTTCAATTCATTACCTTTGGTTTAAATAGTAGCAATTTATTTGCACCCGATATTTATCTCATATCGATAGGCGCATGAATATATATACATTGCTATCACCTTCATGTATTTTTATTTGTTATTATACTGAAAATAGTTGTTCATTTGTTATTTTATACCTATTTATTCTTATTCTTAAGTATTATAATAATTATAAATGATATAGTAAATTATTATTTTATTTATTACTTTTTAAGAGATATGCCAAATAAAAAATAGACAAATATATTAAAGATGAACAAAGAGAGTAATATATTATATATTATTACTTGATTATAGTTAATTAATATATATTCATTCTTTTATATTACTTTATCATAATAAGTAGATGTAAATAATGATATATAGAATTAAGTTCATTTAATGAAGTAAGCAGAGTAATTAATGCAAACGATAATGTTTAGACTATAGGATAGGTTATTAAAATATATTATTGCTTTGGAATTGGATAATGTGCACGTTGTCATGGGTTAAGTGTGAATTAGTTGCGTGATTATCAATCAATTTATGCTAATGGGAACTCCGTCTTAGCTAATCTTTGTTTTATTTCAATTTACGCGATATATTTTTTCCTAATATGTTTTAAAAAAGAATATCAGACGTGGCTATAAATTTAAAAGCCTTTCTTCTTATGTAAACTAATAAGAATATGTATTACCGTTCGCTCGAATAATAACCAATAAAAAAGAGTGATCGGCAAATGAAGGAAAATCATCGTGTAGCAAAAAAGAGATGAGTGATACTATTTACCTAAATTTCATGCTTAGTATTATACTGTTAGAATCACATAAATTAAAACGGAGATCGATATATTTTTATTTTACCTTCCCAAAACATGTGTCAACTTGATGCATGTGCCACATATATCCATTCTTGTAACTGTTTAATTAGACCCCATCAAGTTTTCAAATTTCAATGAGGAATGTTTTGTGTTGTGTCTTTATTCTCACCTTATTTACTTAGCTTTGAGGACCCATTTTTTTCTTACAATTTCCATAATGAATGCCTTGATACAAGGATCTTATTAAAAACAAAAAAAAATCCTTAGAAATTCCATAATAAATGACCATTTTTTGCTAGCTGCTTCCAACCGTCACAACATTATATTATTAATTCTTCAATTTTGTATAGTGTTGATCGTGAGCTTGTTCACATTGTTAGCTTCAAAATATGAATACTGAAGGAATATAATATATATTGTGGTAGATTGACAACCATCGTCTAATTTGTTAATTCATAAAGAGTCTTCGTAAATACCTCTTCTTCTACTACTATTACAATAAAAGAGACATATAACAACAATAAAGTTAATTTTCTTTTAGTGTCAATTGAGTTAATGTCACGCAGTCAGAGTCATTAAAGTCTTTAACAAAATTTAAATAGAGGGTTGATTATCAATACTCATATTTATTATTGTCGCTAAATATAATATAACATATTATATTGTCGCAAAAATTCTTTATTTATTGTAGTGTACTTAGTACTACTATTATTTATTAATAACTATATACATATATTTAGCTTATTTTTTCTTTTCTTTTTATTTCGGGTATTGACGACATGAATTGAGTTTAATAAAAAAAAGTAATAATTCATATAGTCGATCTCAATATATTTAGGGCTGAGGCGTAATTGAGTGTTTGCAAATATTTTTATCAATCATAGATTAGAAGTAATTAAATCCAATAACTTGATACCGTTCATTGATCAAATACTACACTTTTCCTTTAGTAATATTTTTTAGAAAAAAAAATTGTGCACTTCTAATACATGTATGGCAATTATTTTAATAAGAAAATAAGATACGTACTATACGGAAAAGATTATATATATAAATAAATTATATAAAGTTGGACGGCAATTGTTGTAATTGTGAGTTGTAGTATTTTTGAACTATATATGAAGTGAGGAATAAAAATGAATTGAAGAAAGAGAAAGATTCATAACGTATGATGTGCCCATAATTATATTCATAGTATATAATTATATTCATTAGTAGAATATTAAGGTTTGTGAGGGGCACGTAACCCTTCTAATATAATCATTAAGTTACATAGTATAGTACTATTATAATTTATAGTACTAGTTATAATTTTGCTCAAGTAAAGCATTTTTAGTCTTAAAGTTATTGCTTTATGTGACATCATTTTGTACGTAGCTTTTGAGTTGGTAAAAAGAAAACTATTATGCACTCATCTCATGGTTTGCTTTTAGTTGATTCTTTATGTCTTAAACTTGTTCGCATAATTCACTTAGACATTTTAATTAAGATTTGTATTTATTGAATATCTAAATTGTTTAAAATATGTACCTATTAAACACAAAACGCTGATATAACAAATAATGTATTTTGCACTTCTCTAAAGCGCGTGAAAAGATTCAAAATATTGTTTTTTTGATTATTTTTTTTATATTTTTTCTTCTTTTATTGACACTTGGCATTATAATTAACTTAAAAACATTTTTCTTCTTTCATTTACATTTTTTTCAAAAAATAAAAGCACCCCACCCCCTACCCGTCATCTTCTTCCTAATTTAATTTGCAAAACTTTCTCCATTTTAGCTTCAACATTATTTTTTTTTATATATAAAAAAGGAATATTATTTCTTTCAAATATGAAGATAAATGAAAATCAACTATGAAGAAATTACATTTGAAAGAAAGACTTTCTTTTGTATGATTTATTTCAAATCTCATAAAAATAATGGAACAAATATGAAGAAGAAGAAACAAGATAAATGATTTTTACGTATAAAAAAAGTTAGACGATATTTGTTTATCACAATTTTCGAATAAATATTTTTACTCAAATTCATATATAAACCCATTAAATTTATCAAAAATGATATTCAAAAATTTGAATAAGTGCTGAAATTTTTTTCTTTCTTCTTCACTCTTAGTATGAATATATATATATATATTTTTTTTTAAAAAAGTTAATCTTCAAGTTATTTGAAAAGAAATTAGGTTTTATGATTTGAAAAAGAATATGTTTTGGGAAGAAGATGAAAGGGTAGGTTTTGTGATTTAAGAAAGAATGTGTTTTGGGAAGAAGATGAAGATGAAAGGGGGTTGGGTAGGGGTGGGGTTGGGTAGAATAGGTTGACATTTTCATTTTTTTCTTTTTCTTTTAAAAAAATTTAGTTATAAATGTGTTTGAAATAATTTTAAATAATTTTTTTTTAAAATTTTCGGGGCCTAGTGCCACATGTTATTTTTTAATTAACCGTTTTGCCATGTCACCGCAAGTGTATCACACACTCTTCATATTTTTTGCTCATTATCAAAAACTGCCTAATAGGAATACTTTTTGAATAGGTAAAAGTGTTCAATAGGTACTAGTCTTAGTTGAGGTGTCTAAAAGAATTATGCGGATAACTTTAAGGGGCCGCCGATGACTTAAGCCATTCTTTATTGTGGAGAAGTTTTTCTTTTGAGTTATTCATTACTCTATCATTTAGTAGTAGAGTCAGAATTTTATTAGATGTGAATTAAGTTTTATTTGTAAAAATATTTTTATAAAAAATTAGATTTATAAATATGATATACTAATATTTTTAATGATTTGAGATTTTTTGAAGAAAAATATTATATGAGCTTCATCTAAAGCGAACAATATCGTATCATATTAAGAGTGTATTTGGATTGTCTTAGCGTAACAATTGATATTAGAATAGTCAATGGTTCTGCAAGATAAATATAGTTATGGGCAGTGGCGGAGCCAGAATTTTTTATAAGGGAGTTCAAAATCTGAGAAGTAAACACACGAACTACTGGAAGAGGGTTGAACATCTATTATACATACCTAAAAAATAATTTTAACTATGTATAAATAGTACTGTAATATTTTTCACACTAGCTTTGCCTATCTACGAATTAAACCGATTTTTACCTCTAGCTTTGGAGACATGTACACATACAAAAGAAGCCAGTGAGTTTTGGTGAGCATAGTTAAATACTCGATTGTGAATAGTACACAATTTATCTCTAGATAAGATCATGAGGTATCATATTATATGAACTTAGTGAGAGGGAGATAAAATTATTGGATGTGCAAATAAAATCTGACATTGATAGTTGTAAAAAAAAAGGTACTAATGGTTTGTTTTTGAAGAAACTTGTGCGAGTTTGATTCAAAACAGACAATATTATACTATATTAAACACAATTTAAAGATTTTTTTAATCTAACATATTTTTTATTAAAAAGATTCATAATATAAAAAGTAAATACAAACAAAAGAAAAAGATTTAAAAAGTTTCAAGATATTATATATGCAATTTTATATTATCCATACGTACGTGATTGTCATAGCATTGTATAGGTGTATGTGAGTGGAATTCTCAATTCACAAGTAATATTCAAAAAATGCAAAAGCAATTAAGCAAATTGGTGAAGTTACTTTCTGTCATCAGTCAAGATTATTCTAATTTATTAAAAAAAATAAACTAAAAAATTATTAAAAATAAATAAATAAAGTATTATCTCCACTAAAGAAGCACCATGAGGGATTGAATTATTGAGTGTAGTGTGCATGTTTTAATGTGTTGAGCTCCACTCTTTTTTGTATCATTAATAATAATTCAAGTACCTTAACCATATACACTTCGGGTTGCTAAAAAAGAATTTATGTACTAACTTCATTTATGTGTAGATTCTTAAAAATGATTAATATTTGACATTTTGGTGTACAAAGTATTATGTGTTTATTCAGAATTTAGGAAATTAAGGGTGATATTCGAAGAGAGTGTGATGTAGGTAGATAATATATTCTAATGCAAGTATTAGTATTTGTTTTAATAGCTCGAGATCATGCAACGATAACTTTAATTTGTTATTACTCTTATATTAGGATTGTGAATTTTTTTGACTTCCTTTAATTAAAAATGTAGGAATTAAATATCAGAATTATGATAAGATAATTAAGATTTCTCTATTCTTAATCAACGCTCTCGACTGGAGCCTCAATGAAAACAATCTTGGTAAGAATGGTTTCCTATACTAGGAAAAACACATGAATTTTCTAGGTACGAATGTTTTTCAACGGACTATTGTCGACATCACAAATATGTGATTTCCAAATAAATTCATAACTAAAGATTTCAAAGCTGATACCAGATACCAACCGAAAAACAAAAGGTTTTTTAAAATTAAAGAAAAATGGATATGGGAGATTAGTTGGATAACTTATAAGTTGTTAATGATTTTAGAATATTTATTGATCCTATAGTATTCTGACTTGCTTATCGCGAGTAGCTTTAAATTAAAGAATATATAAGTCATATTAGGTATACTAAAACTATTTCAACATTTATTTTTACTTGTGTATATTTGACTTGGTACATTTTTTAAGACGTAAAAAATAAAATGGTAATTTTATCATATTATCATATTATCCCTTATTATTATAAGTTAATCGATTTCATTGGCCCTCAAAACTTGGCCATGTAGGGCCTCACACGCATGGTGACTAGTGTTCGTTCCATTTTCATTAATAACATCTCTTTTTTCAGCGTTTCAGTGTCACATAATAGGAAATTGAGTGTTAATTTTCGTACGTGTTAGTCCACTAAATTTCCAAAAATTAATCGATTGACTCAATTGGCCCCCAAAACTTGGTCAGGTCGAGCCTCATAGGTCTAGTGATTAGTACTTGTTCCATTTTCATCAATGACATCTGGTTGGAAAATAAATTGAAAATAACTAGTAAGTACTTAGTAATAAGTCTAAAATATGAAGAAATCAATAAAAATATATGGAGTAGAAATTAAAGTAAACGATATTTATAGATCTTATGGGAATGTCAACTAATTATTGTTTTTGAAAGTAGTTGAAGTTTAACATCATTGAGATCAATTAATTTTAATTAAGAGAGAAGATATTTATTAAACATTTTGGAATAATAGCTGGAATATATATATATGGCGCTTTCACATTCCAATATTCTTTAATTATTATTTGTAGAGAGAGTTTAGTTGGCTTTCAAGTAAAAATTATAATAATAAAATTAAGGCAAAGTATGCCAAATAAAATATGTTGCTGCCAATTCTAGCTTGGGGAAAAGTTTAATTTAATTAATGAATTACTCTATTATATGTCGAAAATTCAAAATTGATACTTTCTTTCGTCTCAATTTATTCATAGGCTTAAATTGTTAAAGAGCACACATTTTTATTTACTTAAATCTATCTTCAATAAATATTGCTACTTTTTTGCTTCATCGATAAGACGACAAGTGGCAATAACTTATTGGTTAATCCCTCATGAAAATTTAAATTGACTGGCTAATAGTGAACTAATCATAACTATCCAAAATGCATCACTGACTCAAAATGACAATAACATAAAGAACAAAAGCACAAAATTATATTCCTTTTTTTTTAGTATAAGTTACAAAAATTAGTGGCACATGTATATCTACAAGTCACTATAAAATTAAAGTCCAAAATGCATCACTGTTTTTTATGGTGCATGTTGGTTTGAAATAGTCATCACTATAAGTTGGAATAAGTTTAGACTGGGCGGAGTTAGGTAGGATTGATGAAATTTTTTCAAATTTTTTTTGGCAAAAAATTATTCACATTAACTTTTAAGTTGCTCACTGTATAGTTCTACTAGTACAACTACTACTAGTAACAAGAATATGGATAAAGTCCACTCATTATATTCCTACTCTCTTCTTTTAACCACTTCTTTTTAAGTTGTCTATGAACGAATAATATTTTTTGTATTTTTTATTTGATATTTGATATTTTTTAAGGTTTAATTTAGAGATCGAATCAAAATTTAAAATTTAATAAGTTCTGAATTTGTTACTTAATTCATAGATCATTTAAGATTAAACGAGTACTTACCACTCTACTATTAACATTTAATTATCAATAAATGGATAATTGGTAGTACTTTTGGAATAAGTATAACAAATAGTGGTTCCAATTAAAAAATTAAAAAATTAAAAGTGAGAAGGGCCCTTAGTAGTAACGGATTTGGCTCTCATCCATTACCCTTTCCCTCCATTTCATCAAGTACATATCTAGATGAGAGACATGTGTACTATTTAATTATTAAAGGTCAAGATTATATTGCAATAACTAGTATCATAACCATAGTTAAGTTTTAAAAAAATATTTTCTCTAAATTTAGTAAAAATAATTAATTCTTCTCAATTTTTGGTATCCATATATTTATATCATTAATTTTATTTTATATTTTTATATTTAAATATTAAAATTATTGAACATGAGCTTATCAATGTTTAAATTATTTAGCCTAACAGTAGTCTTACAAAATATTTTGCCTTTTTCTTCTCTTTTTTTTAAAAAAAGAATATTTTGATTTTGGATACTTTCACATTTGTAATTCTAACGCATTTTTTACTTCCCATATTTATTATATGATTTCTATCATCAATGATAATTCTTTCTTTTATTTTTTAAATTTCTCAACATAATATTTCAAGAATAAATTTGCTAGCACAGGAAGCGATTAAATAATGTACAATATTAATATTTGAATATAGAAATATAAAATGAAATCAAAGGGTTCTAAGATTTGTAGGAATATTTTTCTTACCAAAGTTAAGAAATTATTTTTTCAAAACGTATTCACTTAACTATGGTTATGATACTAGTTAATGCAATATAATTTTGACCTTTAATAATTAAATAGTACATATGTCTCTCATCTAGATGTGTACTTGATGAAACGGAGGAAAATGATAATGGATGGAAGCCAAATCCAGTAGTAATATATATATATATATATATATATATATGTTCTGGTTTATCTGATATTGGTCTTTTTGTGGTCCATAAAAGGAAATAATTTATTAGAATTTTGTTTAAGAATTTCTTTTTAAAGGAGTAAATTTCAGTTCTGTTGCGCAATATTTTCCTATAAGATTTTTTTTTCTCAATAAAAGACTCAATGCATATGTGATTGTCAAATTAACAATGTATGTCTAAGTTCTTGGAAATAATATTTATATGGAAATGAAAGAAACCAAAGTAATTAATAAAAAGAAATTTTACAAAATTAAAAGTAGTTCTAATTTATGGTCAAATGAATGAATACAACATTCATTTGATTGTCCTAACTATGACAAAATATTTCGTGTATATGAGTGGAAGGCTTATTTCATAAGAATTAAAAAAAAATGCAAATTAATGTAAGTCAAGATTATTCTATTTAAATACCACTAAAGTAGCATCATATGGCTTTAATTACTTATTATATACTCTCCGTCTTATTTTTTGTGGCACTTTCAAATTTCGAGATTCAAATAAATCTATTTTTTATCGTAAGTTTTTCATAAATCTTTTAAACATTTTAAATTATCAATTATTGTGATGTATAATTAATACATTTTACGTAGTTTACAAATATATAAATTTTATTTCAAAAAAATTAAAAATTTAATGCCTAAATTATTGATCAAACTTAATGACTTTCGAAAAATGAAAAATGTCACATAAATTGGGACAGAGGGAGTACGTGTTATTGTGGGTTGAGCTCCACTTTTCTAGTCATCAATCATTGAAATACCATAACCATATCCACCTGGGGATGCTAAAAAGAATGAATTCTTTTTTTTATGATTAGTTTCCTAAATTTAAGATAAATAATTTAATATGTAATTTTATTCTTATTGAGTGTTCGAAATATGTATTGAGGTCTAATTAAATTCGAATTTATAGGCTATAAGGCTTATATTTGACGGTGACACTTTTAATATGACTTTTTTCATTTCCAAAAACCTTAATACGAGGCATCTAATTAAGGATGTTGTAATCCCTCGTATGTAACTTAGCTATGCTTCTTTCAATTTTTATTTTTATTTTTTTCAAAAAAGGAGAAGTTAGTTAGGGAACCTTCCTCTTGTTTTTGTGAGATTTTAGAATATTTCCTTGCTTACAATATTGTACATATTTTGACTTGTTATTCCAAAAGCCTTTAAATAATAATAAAATTATTAGGTATATTAAAAAGAAATTAATTAAATGATACTGAGAGATCTTATGGGAATGTCAACTGATGGCTTATGAAAGTAGTTGATGTTTAATACTATCGACAATGAAAAAAATCATATTGAAATTGAATTCAGAAATAGGTTATGTAATATGTAAATTTAAATTTAATCAAGCTTTAATATATTAAATATTAAGTGAGCAATCAAATACGATTAAAATGAAATGAAGTTATTTTTTACCTATATAAGAAGTGTTGCTTGAATCTCAGTTATTCACACTAACAGCATGTTTTGATAGTTGTTACATGTGGTTTCATACAAAATCGTATTATATTGTTCAATGAATTTAATATTTAAATAAAGTATATTATTTCTCATTATCACATACCATTATTTTATTGGATAAATAAAAATACTTTATAAGAAAAAATATGATACCAAGTAGATTTATCATAAAAAGGTGAGATGAAGAATTAAATAGGATTATTAAATAATAAGAAAAAGGTATAAAAAAAAAAGATAACGATCGAACTCACCAAATCGATTATCACATAAAATAGAAATTTTTATTATTATATAATATTACAATATAAATATATAAAAATAATAATCAAAATATATATTATATTTAAAAGGGAAAAGGGTCTGATATACCCCTTAACTTTGTCATTTAGACCTGATATACCCCTCGTTATAAAAGTGACTTATATATACCCCTACTGTTATACAAATGACTCACATATACCCTTTTTCTTCTAACGGAAGTGAAAAAATTAATTTTAGTTTTTTTAAAAAAAATATAATCTCATATGGGTATATTTAATCCTCCTCAAAAATATATTATTATTTTTTTAACTTTTTTTTTGTTTCAATGTATATTTTTAGATTTATTATTTTGATGGTCAAATTTATTTAAGTTTTCTTAATATTCTTATAAAATTTATTATAGATGACCCAATTTTTTTTCTTCAAATAAAAAAACTAAATTACAATATATCCGAAAAAAATAGTTTTAAATTTTTTTCTTTACACTAAGGAATGAAAGAAATAAAATAAGAATAAGAAACTCAAATAATGATAATCAAAAAGTCAAAAAAAAATTATGTCCGAAAAACATTAAAATATACCTTGAAATTTGCTAGAAAAATTATATGTACCCCTAAATTTTTTTTTTTTAAAAAATTAAAAGTAAAAAATATAAATTTAAAACTATTTTTTTTCACTTCCGTTAAATGAAGGGTATATGTGGGCTCATTTTGTAACAATAGGGGTATATGTGAGCCGTTTGTATAACGGTAAGGGTATATATGAGCCACTTTCATAACGAGGGACATATCAGCTCCAAATGGCAAAATTGATGGGTATATTAGGCCATTTTCCCTATTTACAATAATGATACAAATACAACATGTAACATTAACCATCCAAACAAATTTTAAGACTAATCACTTTAATACTTGATGTAACACCTCAAATATAAATCAAACCTAACAACAATTTTATATATACAAGATTTCAGAAATTTTAAATCTTATTTTGTTTTGAATCATTTTTTGAGATCTAACGTACATCTGATGCTACAAATAAAACTCAGATTTAGCTTCTACTAAAATGATAGTATCATTAAATAGATTCAATTTAACCACATTTTATTTGAATCATTGACATATATGTGAAAAATTCTAAAATATATGATAAGTAATTTAAATATTGAACTCATAATTAATACAGAAATTTGAGTCTTTCAGTTCACTAAATTCATATCATAAACAAAAATCACTACTAAATTCAAATAACACCATCAAATTTAAAATAAAAATAGAAATTAAACTTAGAAGAAAAAAAAAACAACATTTAAGAAACATAATTATTTCATTCCATGAGGCTTCAAATGTATTAGGAACCATTGTATGCTTAATTAGCATTTTTTTTAGGAGCTTGTGCAAAAGAAGTAGCAACATTTTTCAGCATCAAATCAATCTCATCCAATCGACTTTTAATTTTTTTCAAATTCTATGCATTAGATTTCTTAATTTGTTCCCATATTTTTTCCATACCAGTTTCATCGGTTGTCTGATTAGTTGGAGTCTCTTCTTTGATCTTGAGATTGTCAAGTTCATGCTCATCTTCTATTTTGACTATCGGAACCTTCTGACATCCTAGAGTTTTTTTTTCTCCCATTACTCAAGTTTTGAAGAAGAATAAAAAAATGATATGTTAATTGATGAGGCTCTCCAAAAAAAAATGTGTTGCTTATTTATACAAAAATTCTTCAATGTTGTAATTAATTTCTTGCAATACTATATATGAAAACAAATCTCTTCATTATGTTAAAATTATAGTAACAAAACATATTTATATAGATACTTAAAATAATATAGTCTTGCACTCACCATAATAATAAAAAATAAATAAAAATTTCATATTAAAGAGATTAATATTCTAATTTGGTTAATGACTAAATCAAATTGAGGAAAGTAGGAGAGAACACAATTTATAATGAAATAATCTATATATCAAAATCTTCGAAAAATTCAATATAATAGGAAAATGTTTTAATATGCTACTATACTTGTAGACGACAAAAGTAAATATAATTAGAAGAAAAATAAATTTCTTGCCCAAAATTTCTTCAAGTTTCGTGAATGGAAAAGTTATCAAAATCCAAAAACAAATATTAGTTAGTGTTGGGGAATTTCAAAATATTTGATGACCAAAATTTAAAAATCTGATCAAATTTTATAGTCAAATAAATAGTTAAAGATGAATTTTTAGAATCTTCTCTCAAAATATATGGTCAATGCTAGTTAAAAATATTAGAAAACTATATAATTAGACATACTTCACTACTATATTATTATTATTATCTATAGTGTCAAAATATTATGTAATTTACCACTACTTTAGAATTATCTACGTATCTTATGCTTAGATACATGTATTTTTGCCTACCAGATACATAAAAAGGGAGAAAGGCAAGCGAGATTTGTATGTATCTCAGACACATGTGAATCACACTAGTATGTATCTTGAGTGATTCACATGTATTTGGGATACCATATACATGAGAGAGTGGGGAGTGAGATGGGAGATAGGAGAGCAAGATTTGCTATATATGTATACTAAGTACATGCGGATCCACTTGGATACAATATATCTAGAACAAATTACACATAAATTTAAACCCATGAATATGAGATAATCTTATATAACATAGCACACGACGAAAAGATAATCTTAATTTTTATTTTTGACTAAGCAAATTATTGAATTAAAAACCATAATCAACATATTTATGTGTTAATACAATCCATACACAATTATTTTATAATATAATTATCATATTTATTCATATAACAACTTACGTGTAATGATATATATATAAAAAAATGGTCAAATATGTTAGAAATGGGTGTAAAATTGCGCTAATCATTAAGAAAATAGGCTACATTTGTCATTTACAAAATCGTAGCCATCATTAAAATTTTGATTTCACCGCTAAATTTAAATATTTTTATTTTTTCTCAAAAAAGTGACTTTACCTTTTAGTTGGCTCAATCTATAGTACAACTACTAGAGACACTTTAACCTGACAAAATCTTCTACGATACGGAGAGAAAATGGGCATCACTATCCGTTTGAATTAAATTTCGCCTTCTAGCTCCGATTAATTATTTTTCTAAGGGTATTTTTATCCTAAAATTAGTTGTAGATTTATCTAAAAATAGCCCAAAACGTGTAGGAATAAATTTGAATGAATTTTGAACACATTATATGTGTGTGATTAGATTAAAACCCTGAAAACCAATTTGTATTTATTAGTCAAATGCCAAGATTTAGAGTGTGTTTGGTATGAAGGAAAACATTTTCCAAAACTTTCCTCCAACTTCAAATTACAATTTTTTTGTTGAAAAAATAAATTTAAAGCTTCTTTAAAAAAATATTTTTCAACTTCAATTTTTTATTTTCTTACCCCACCCTCCCGCTAGCCCCCTACTAGCCTCCTAACCCCCCCCCCCCAATTTTTTTAAAAGTTTGTTTTTAAAAAATATTTCCAATTTCAAATTTTTAATTTTTTCAACCCACCCCACCCCACCCTCTCCCAACAAAAAAATTAAGTTTATTTAATTTTTTTTTTTAATTTAAATTCAAAAATCATTTTTTGCTCTCTAGTAAAAAATAAAAGATATTTTCTCAAAAATATTTTTCATTCATAAAGCAAACACTAAATATTATTTTCCGAAAAATATTCTCTACTCACCATCCAAACATGAGAAATAAATTAAAAATCCACTTATTTTTCACCATACCAAACACACCCTTAAGGTCTTCAGAAGGAGAGTATCATTAAATAGATTCAATTTAATCACATTTTATTTGAAACATTGACATACATGTTAAAAAATCTAAAACTTGCCATAACAAATTAAACATTGAACTCATAATTAATACATAAATTCGAGTCTTTGAGTTCACTAAATTCTTATCATAAATGGAAATCATTACTAAATTCAAATAACGCCATCGACTTTAAAATAAAAATAGAAACTAAACTTAAAAAAGAATATCTAAAAAACTTAATTATTTCATTGCGTGAAACTTCAAATGTATCAGGAACCATTTTATGCTTAAATAGCATTTTCTTGAGGAGCTTGTGCAAAAGAAGAAGCAGCAACATTTTTCAGCATCAAATCAACTTCATCCAATCGAGTTTCAAATTTTTTCAAATCCTCTGGATTAAATTCCTTTATTTGTTCCCACATTTCTTCTATGCCAGTCTCGTCTGTTGTCTGATTAGCTAAAGTCTCTTTTATGATCTTGAGATCTTCAAGTTCAACTTGTTTCTCCTTGATTCTGGTCCGAGTGTTTGCAATGTTAAGGCGACTAGTTTCACTTCCCTGTGTATATGGACTAAAAAATCGATCAACAACTGCATCAATTGTAGGGTGGAAAAATGAGAAAGGATTATCAGAGGGGGAAAATGTTATTATTCCCACATCAATGTCATATTTTCTAATCATATCACTTGCTTTCTTGTATAAAGTTTCCCGACGCTTTGAAAATGATGAGTATAAATCATCTTCATTTTCTATTTTTGCCATCGAAATCTTCTGACGTCCTAGGGTCTTTTTTTCTGCCATGACTCTAATATGATATGTTAATTGATGGGCTCTCCAAACAAAATTTGTTGCTTATTTATACAAAAAATTCTTCAATGTTGTAATTAATTTCTTGCCATACTATTAATGAAAATAAATCTCCTCATTATGTTAAAATTATAGTAACAAAATATATTTATATAAATACTTAAAATAATATAGTCTTGCACTTACCATAATAATAAAAAAAAATCAAAAATTTCAAATTAAAGAGATTAATATTCTAATTTGGTTAATGACTTAATTAAATTGAGGAAAGTAGGTGAGAACACAATTTGAAATGAAATAATCTATATATCAAAATCTTTGAAATTCAATATAATAGGAAAATGTTTTAATATTCTACTATAATTGTAGACGACAAAAGTTAATATAATTAGAAGAAAAATAAATTTCTTGCCCAAAATTTCTTCAAATTTCGTGAATGGAAAAGTTACCAAAATCCAAAAACAAATCTTAGTTAGTATTGGGGAACTTCAAAATATTTGATGACCAAAATTTGAAAATTTGGTCAAATTTTATAGTCAAATAAATAGTTAAAGGTGAATTTTTAGAATCTACTCTCAAAATATATGGTCAATGCTAGTTAAAAATATTAGAAAACTATATAATTAGACATACTTCACTACTATATATTATTATTATCTATAGTGTCAAAATATTATGTATTTTACCACAAATTTAGAATTATCTACGTATCTTATGCTTAGATACATGTATTTTTGTCTACCAGATATATAAAAAGCGAGAATGGCGAGCGAGATTTGTATGTATCTTAGACACATGTGAATCACACGAGATTTAAGTGATTCACATGTATTTGGGATACCATATACATGAGAGAGTGGGGAGTGAGATGGGAGATAGGCGAGCAAGATTTGATATATATGTATACCAACTACATGCGGATTCACTTGGATACAATATATCTAGAACAAATTACACGTAAATTTAAACCCATGTATATGAGATAATCTTATATAACATAGCACACGACGAAAAGATAATCTTACTCCCTCCGTCCCATTTTATGTGGCAACATTTCCTTTTTGGTCAGTCCCAAAAAGAATGTCACATTTCCTTATTTGGTAAATATTTAAAGGTACAATTCCTCTTTTACCCTTGTTGGTCCCACTTAATCTTGAAAAGAGTACTCCAATACATTTATTAGGAGAGAGAAAAATGAGTCTATTTGTTTGAAGGGCAATTTGGTAAACATTTCAAAGTCTTTATCTATTTATTAAACTCCGTGCCCGGTCAAATGTTGCCACATAAAATGGGACGGAGAGAGTAATTTTTATTTTTGACTAAGCAAATTATTGAATTAAAAACCATAATCAACATATTTATGTGTTAATACAATCCATACGCAATTATTTTATAATTATCATATTTATTCATATAACAACTTACGTGTGATGATATATATAGAAAACAATGGTCAAATTTGTTAGTAATGGGTGTAAAACTGCGCTAATCATTAAGAAAATAGGCTAAATTTGTCATTTACGAAATCTTAGCCATCATGAAAATTCTGATTTCACCGCTAAATTTAAATATTTTTATTTTTTCTCAAAAAAGTGACTTTACCTTTTTAGTTGGCTCAATCTATAGTACAACTACTAGAGACGCTTTAACCTGACAAAATCTTCTACGATACGGAGAGAAAATGGACCTCACTATCAGTTTGAATTAAATTTCGCCTTCTAGCTCCGATTAATTATTTTTCTAAGGGTGCTTTTATCTTAAAAACCGTTGTAGATTTATCTAAATAGCCCAAAACGTGTAGGAATAAATTTGAATTAATTTTGAACACATTATATGGGTGTGATTAGATTAAAACCCTGAAAACTACTTTGTATTTATTAGTCAAAAGCCAAGATTTAGAGTGTGTTTGGTATGAAGAAAAACATTTTTTGAAAAATGTTTTCCAATTTTCTCATGTTTGGTTGGGTAAAATATTTTCGATATTTTTTTCCAAATCAACTCATTTTTCTCAAATTTAAGGAAAATGACTTCCCTTCAAAAATTAAGGAAAACATTTTCAAAAACTTTCCTCCAACTTTAAATTGCATTTTTTTTTGTTGAAAACATCATTATTTTTTTGTTTAAAAAATAAATTTAAAGCTTATTTAAAAAATATTTTTCAAGTTCAATTTTTTTATTTCCAATTTCAAATTTTTAATTTTTTCAACCCACAGCCCCCATCCTCTCCCAACAAAAAAATTAAGTTTATTTAAAAAAAGAAAATTTAATTTAAATTCAAAAATCATTTTTTGCTCTCTAATAAAAATAAAAGATATTTTCTCAAAAATATTTTTTATTCATAAAGCAAACACTAAAAAATATTTTCCGAAAAATATTTTCTACTAACCATCCAAACATGAAAAAATAAATTAAAAATCCACTTATTTTTCAGGAAAACATTTTTCTCCATACCAAACACACCCTTAAGGCCTTTAGAAGGAGAGTATCATTAAATAGATTCAATTTAATCACATTTTATTTGAATCATTGACATATATGTTAAAAATCTAAAACATACCATAAGAAATTAAATATTGAACTCATAATTAATACATAAATTCGAGTCTTTGAGTTTACTAAATTCTTATCATAAATGGAAATCATTACTAAATTCAAATAACACCATCAACTTTAAAATAAAAATAGAAACTAAAACTTAATAAAAACATTTAAAAAACTTAACTATTTCATTGCATGAAACTTCAAATGTATTAGGAACCATTTTATGCTTAATTACATTTTCTTGAGGAGCTTGTGCAAAAGAAGAAGCAACAACATTTTTCAGCAGCAAATCAACTTCATCTAATCGACTTTCAAATTTTTTCAAATCCTCTGGATTAAATTCCTTAATTTGTTCCCACATTTCTTGTAACACTCTAGAAAATTTTTGAGCTAAAACTCGAACCGTTCTTTGTAGTGAGTGAGATTTTTTCAAGGAATTTAAAATTTCTTGAGTATTAAGGTCACGATGTAGCACCTTGAGTTCCAAGAAGAATTGAAGAGAGTTCATTCAAGTCATTCCTAAGTTTTCTTAAGTTTTGGGTCGACTTCAAACGATCATTACTCCTAGTACAAGATGAGTTAGGTGAGATACAAGATAAAAAATTAAAGCCCTTTGAGTCCTCTTTCCAACACCACTAAGTTTGCTAAATTCCGAGCTCTGAGTAAAAAGTTATGACGGATTTACTAATGTCGCGCAAACCTGGCAGCAGCTTCGCGATAGCTCCGCGACGCGGAGCCAACATGGACCTCACTGCCTGGTAAAAGATCTTTCCGACTCCCAGCTCATTTTAATTATTTCTTTAGGGGTATTTTAGTCCTAAAAACCCTTAGGAGGTCATCTAAATTGCCATAAATGTGTAGAAAATCAGTTTTTTAAATTATAACCCTCTCATCCACTCCAAAGATTCTACGCTCAAGAAATTCAAGAAACGCTAAGGCAAGGGTTCATCTTTCAAGATTTTCCTTCAAGTTCTTCAAGAAGTTGGTTCTTTCAGGTATGTAAGCTTCCATAGTGTTGGGTTTTTTCACCCACACGCCAATCATGTAAATTTCAGTGTTAAATTCGTTCTAGAAAGTTGGAGCTTTGATGTTCTTGTTATGTATTCATGAAATTGCTTTCGTTCTTGAATTTGGCTGAGATTAAGTAGTTCTTGAGGTTATTGTGTCAATTTATAGAGTTGTTAGAGTTAGATTCTTGTGTTCTTGTGCTGGGACCTTAAATCTAAAGAGAGATTGAGAAAAAGAATCGAAGTTAGGCGAATTGGGGTTAGGAAACGAAGAAGAAATTTCATCGGTCGAAATTTGGAACCCCCTCCGCGTCGCGCACGCACTCTCCAGTTTTGAAAATTTTTGCTTCGCATCGCGGAGCTGTCACGAGGCGTTCTGCCTCAAAAGTCATTTTCAAAACTAAAATTTTAAAGTCTCTCTGCGTCGCGGACCCACCTTCAAATATTGATTTTTCTGTCTTTTCTCATGTTTAGCTATCTAGAATCATTCCTAAACATCATGAGATCTTTCCAATCGCAAATCATAATCCTTGAATCCATAATTCAATTCAAGGATCAGTTAAGAGTCAAGTTAGGAGCAGTCAAGTACAAGGTAGAGTTAAGAGTTAAGTTTTTGAGAATTCTTTCGAACATTCTAAGAAAGTCCTTTAAGTCCTTTTGAGGAGTCTTCTACAATTTCTAATAACTAGTTTCAAAACTCGAGCAAGTGAGTACAAGTGAGGAGAATGTATTCATGAGTCTACTTTATCATTACAAGATCCTTCATACCATGAAGCATAATTCTTGAATTCATAATTCACATTCAAGAGAGAGTTAAGAGTAGAGTTCAAGAAAGCCTTTGAGTTCAATTGTGAATCCTTGAGATCAACTATCGATTTGAACTAAGTTTTGAGGAGATAATTCAGAGAATGAGAAGAGTTGTGCATGAGTTCCATATTGTTATGTAGATCATCGAGTCGAATTGTTTCATGCCCATAATTCCGCATGAACGTCGTAAGTTGAGTATCCTTCAGAGAAGTGGTATCTTCAAGTTCTAAGCCTTTAAGTGTTGAGTTCCTAATCCCTTTTTAGAAGTATCTTTGAGTCCTTGAGTTGAATATTTCATGCTAATAATTCCGCATGAACATTATAAGTCGAACAATCTTGAGATGAGAAGTATCCTTGAGTCCTTGAGTAGTTCATGCTCATAATTCCGCATGAACCCTCTGAGTTGAGCATTCTTGAAATTAGTAGTATCATTGAAGTTCTTGAGTTCCAAGTATTTGAGTTCTATCTATGGTTATTGAAAACCTAACATTGAGTCGTTTATGTCCACAATTCGGCATGAACCATATTTTAAGAAGTCTTTTACAAATGTTTTAACTATATTTTAAGACTTAAGCTTTGAGTTCAGTAAAGAGTAAAATTGAAGTTCTTTTCTTCAAAAAGTATATGGGGACTAAGTATTCCCAAAGAGATTTTAAATGTTTTCACATTAATAAGAACAAAAACTGAGATTTCCAAAGATCCTTCGGGATAGTTTCAGAAAAGAGTAATCACTTTTTAAATGAAGCAAGAGGAGAAACTTTGATTTCCAAAATATCCTTTGAGCTAAGTTTTTGAGCACTAATCTCAAATCACAGAAAGAAGTATGTTTTTAAAACATAAAGAGCTAGTATATTTTGGGAGTAGTATTGAGCACCGATATGGGGGAGAGTTCAGAAAACCCCGAGCCGCCATAAACTATGTAGCCATCATGGGTAGAAAAGGGTAATACTTTTTAGATGAATCCTTTTTGCATAGACTAGTGAATCCACTTAGTAGTTTAGGTCCTATACCACGACAATGTATAGGATGGCCCGGGCAGCATGGGGCTAATAATGATGTATCATCACTATAGTTCTTAAGTGATGGTTGTCGGTTAGAGAAACTCCCACAACAGTAATTACATGGTTCCTCAAGGGGTTCTGCTTAGTATGGATGGGATATGTGACTTCATTCATGCATTGCACAAGTAGACTTTGAGAGAGATCATGATATATTTTTTATGATTTTATGATTATGAGTTGACATCATGTTTTAAACAGTTTTATTTTTCTTTATACTGCACTTGTTTTAAATTGTTTTATATTGAAATGAGTTCAGTAAGTTGAGTTAAGTTATTCAGGAGTTGAGTAAAGCCAGGTAAGTTCTTCAGTTTCTTTCAGATTCTTTTCAAGCTTATGTTTATGTTTTAGAATTTCCCTTACATACTCGTACATTCCACGTACTGAGCCATTTGGCATGCATCTTTTTATGATGCATACATATGTATTCAGGATTATCAACGGGAGCTTCGTTGATACATCTGAGAGTTCGAGTTAGCTATGGTGAACCTCATTGCTTCTGGAGGATTTTATTTACCCTTCAGTTATGTCAATTGTTAGGATGTCGTGGGTCTTGTCCTGACTTCCATCTTTATCAGTTAGAGGCTTCATAGATAGTCAGTATAGTTGAGAAGTATGTATTATTCATTTATTTTATTAAATATTTTAAAGACTTAAGTTGCCTATTTTAGGGCGAGTTTAATAATTTATTTTATTCGGAGTTTTCTTTTGAGTTAAAGCTTTCTATTTGAGTTTCATGAATATTTATTCAGTTTTTAAGCTTTGTATGCTTGAGTAAGTCTTCCGCTTGTAGTCGACCAGGATGAGGGCTCGCTTGGGGATCAGCAATTGTCTTCGAGTGCCGGCCGCGTCCAGGGTGTAGGCTTGGGTCGTGACATTTCTTCTATGCCAGTCTCGTCTGTTGTCTGATTAGCTAAAGTCTTTTTTATGATCTCGAGATCTTCAAGTTCAACTTGTTTCTCCTTGATTCTGGTCCGAGTGTTTGCAATGTTAAGGCGACTAGTTTCACTTCCCTGTGCATATGGACTAAAAAATCGATCAACAACAACATCAATTGTAGGGTGGAAAAATGAGAAAGGATTATCAGAGGGGGAAAATGTTATTATTCCCACATCAATGTCATATTTTCTAATCATATCACTTGCTTTCTTGTATAAATTTCCCGACGCTTTGAAAATGATGAGTATAAATCATCTTCATTTTCTATTTTGGCCATCGAAATCTTCTGACGTTCTAGGGTCTTTTTTTCTGCCATGACTCTAATATGATATGTTAATTGATGAGGCTCTCCAAACAAAATGTGTTAGTTATTTATACAAAAAATTCTTCAATGTTATAATTAATTTCTTGTCATACTATAAATGAAAACAAATCTCTTCATTATGTTAAAATTATAGTAACAAAATATATTTATATAGATACTTAAAATAATATAGTGTTTCTCTTACCATAATAAAAAAAAAACAAATCAAAAATTTCAAATTAAAGAGATTAATATTCTAATTTGGTTAATGACTTAATTAAATTGAGGAAAGTAGGTGAGAACACGATTTGAAATGAAATAATCTATATATCAAAATCTTTGAAAATTCAATATAATAGGAAAATATTTTAATATGCTACTATAATTGTAGACGACAAAAGTTAATATAATTAGAAGAAAAATAAATTTCTTGCCCAAAATTTCTTCAAGTTTCGTGAATGGAAAAGTTACCAAAATCCAAAAACAAGTCTTAGTTAGTATTGGGGAACTTCAAAATATTTGATGACCAAAATTTGAAAATCTGGTCAAATTTTATAGTCAAATAAATAGTTAAAGGTGAATTTTTAGAATCTACTCTCAAAATATATGGTCAATGCTAGTTAAAAATATTAGAAAACTATATAATTAGACATACTTTACTACTATATATTATATTATTATCTATTCTGTCAAAATATTATGTATTTTATCACTAATTTAGAATTATCTACGTATCTTATGCTTAGATACATGTATTTTTGTCTACCAGATACATAAAAAGGGAGAGAGGCGAGCGAGATTTGTATGTATCTCAGACACATGTGAATCACACTAGATACATACTATATGTATGTAACTTGAGTGATTCACATGTATTTGGGATACCATATACATGAGAGAGTGGGGAGTGAGATGGGAGATAGGAGAGCAAGATTTGATATATATGTATACTGAATACATGCGGATCCACTTGGATACAATATATCTAGAACAAATTACACATAAATTTAAACCTATGTATATGAGATAATCTTATATAACATAGCACACGACGAAAAGATAATCTTAATATTTATTTTTGACGAAGCAAATTATTGAATTAAAAACCATAATCAACATATTTATGTGTTAATACAATCCATACACAATTATTTTATAATTATCATATTTATTCATATAACAATTGGGTAAAACTGTGTTAATTATTAAGAAAATAGGCTAAATTTGTCATTTACGAAATCTTAGCCATCATGAAATTTTTGATTTCACCGCTAAATGTAAATATTTTTATTATTTCTTTAGTTGGCTCAATATATAGTTGTAATGACCCTTCTGGTCATTTCTGTATCTTGCCTTCTGTGTGTCACTTAGAGCGTTCCTGTAGAAACCCCAAGTCATTTATGACTTGCTGGGATTGACAATTCGGTCACCTGGTCGTTCGTTTGGTTATGGTGCGAGTTTTAATGTTTTGAAGCTTATGAACCTTGAACGTTCATTTTCGATCAAAAGTTCAAGAAGATGACCTCAGAATAGAATTATGACGGTTCCATTAGCTCTGGAATAACCAAATTAGGCTAGTAGCATAGTTGGCACGAGTATAGAGGCCTTCGATGGGAGTTTGGACCATTAGGCGTTTTAGCCTTTGAAATTTGGTCTAAGGTTGACTTTGGTCAGCATTCTTGGAAAACGCGCTCGGATAAAAATTCCGTCAGCGCGGTTAGCTCCGGAATGTTGAGTTTGGTCTAAAACAACCTTTCGTTCGACTCCCGAGGCCTCCGGACTCATTCCGAGCCCCTCAGTGGATTTTGGTTAAAATGGTTTTTGGAAGTGGGACCCACTTTTTATCGAGATGGCCTCTGATGGAAATTTTCATTACGACGTTGAGTCCAGAATGTCAATTTTAGTAGGGTAGCATATATTTTTTATTTTTATCCGGTTCCGAATGAATTCCGAGCACCCCGTCGGAGACTTTGAAGAATTTAGCCAAAGCTGAGATCTGATGCAGCTCTTTAGCGACCAGAGTTTGGGATTTTAATGACCAGCTTTTGGGTTTTTAGCGATCGGTTTTGCCCTTTATAAACCCCCTAACTTAACTTTATTCCTCATTTTCTTAAAAGTGCAATAACTTGAGCTTTGGATCTCCAATCTGGGCGATTCAAAAGGCAAAATTGTGAGATTTTTCAGGGACAACTCGTTGGGGAGCTAGGAATTTGATTTGGGGTCCCCGTTCGAGGTAAATTTCACAAAATACTTGCTGCCACAACCCCCTTTTTTTGAGCTTGATTTTGGGATTTTTGAGACTTGTTTTCTCATCCACTTTAGGTCCGATTTCAGCGATTCCTGAGTCCATTTTGAGGGGTTTTTTGAGGAGAGAGTTGTGGTGTTGTCAAAATTTACTGTAGACCGCCCGTTTCTGGTAAATATGCTGAATTAACTGCTGTCCCATTTCTTTAGTTCTCGAGAAAAATTTGGGCTTTGGTTGCATGTTGGTTCTGTGTTGTTTCCGAGCCCCAAATTGTGTCCCATCATGGAACACAATTCGGGGTGCTATTAAGAACCTAATTTTGGGTTTAATTCCGGAGCTTTCAGTGCGGGTCCCACTTTTCCCATTTTTACCCCGAAATTGGTCCTTCTCTGTTTCTTGCGATTTTAGTGTCTAAATGATCGTAATAACGTTGTGACCCTATTTTTGATAGTGTGTCAGCGTTTCGAGGCCGTTCGGAAAGGAAGAGCTCTGGAGGTGTGATTTTGGAGCGCGTGTGATCGGCCTACGGGTATGCTGCAATTCCCTCTCTTAGATTAAGCTCAAAAGTGTGAATGCATGTTGATTAGTTGTGATTTGGATTGGTAGTTATTGAATCATGCATAGGTGTTTAGAAATCATGTTTCGGCCTCTTTCGGGAATTGTCGGGTAACTATTAGCATACTATGTGTTACTAATTGACCCACATTGCTATGTGGAGTGCTTGAATGTTTGATTACTGTTTATCTGAAGCATGTTGGGCCTTAGTTTAGGTTTGACTAGGGCTTGCCTTAGAAATACATGATTCGGAACCGATAGGCCTTAGTTTTACCCCGACGTCGCTCGGCCGGCTTAGATCCCTGTAGAATGGTGTAGCAGACTTGAGTCTGATAGTTTGGGCCTTAGTTAGGAGATACGCTTGCTCCGACGATAACTATCCTTATTTTTCCCCGACGTTACCGCTTTACGAGTTACGTTGGCGACACTAGTTCTGCTTCGCGATTCAAATTTGATTTTTGATTCGGTTCCAAGAACTTACATTGATTGGCTAAGTGTGGACGGTGTTCCACGGATATTTATGAACATGGATCGATTGGGATCCTTTCAGCGGCTACATTGATACTTTTATAGAGCATCCGGTTTAAGGTCCGGCCTCTATCGCCCAGATAATTGTATAGAGCATCTGGTTAGAGGTTCGACCTCAGTTATTTGATACTTGTGATTGGTTACTTGGGTACTTTTGGTGAGCATCTGGTTCGAGGTTCGACCTTCGTACTGTCAAATTCTACTAATTGGGTTTGAGATTCTGGTTCGATGTTCTCCGTTCTTGAGTTCTCATATGCACTTCTCTTTAGTTATAGTTATTTTGTGTACTCGTCGGGCTTATGGGGGTCCGTTCGAGTTTTTAATTAAACTTGCGCACAAGTGTACCTTTTGGGATTATGGGGGTCCAGTTAGGTGCAGTTAGCTTATAGATTACTTTAGTTAGTTCTTTCTACACTCGTGTGCTTTCCATTGTTTACTTAGATTGTCGTTCTTGACCTCTGTTTGTGTTATTCCTTCTTTTCATATTGCCTTTACTTTTCAAGTTCAGTCGGCCTATGATGCCTACTGGGTGCCTACTGTTTTGGTACTCATGCTACGCTCTGCATTTATTTCGTGATGCAGGTTTGAGCACCAGTGGCCAGCGTTGATCCAGTTTGGAGTAGTCTGATCCGGAGACGGGGGTGAGCACACGGGATTTTGTACTATTTCAGTCTCCATCTGTATATATAGACTTGTCTTTTACCTTTCGAGACAGTCCAGTCTTATGGTCTATTTTTGGGACTTGTACTCGTTTTGTTAGTAGCTTTGTACTAGTGACTTCCAGGTTCTGGGAGGGATCTTTATTTGTATATATGTTTTGGTTTGCTTCCGCCTGTTTATATTGTTATCTTAAAATTTTGCCTACTCTTGTTAGTTTCTGCCCTCAGACCCATTACTTGTTGTTCCGGGTTACGGGTTGGCTTACCTACTGGTGGGTTATAGTAGGTGCCACCATGACTCGAGAAATCGGGTCGTGACAATAGTACAACTACTAGAGACACTCTATCCTAACAGAATCTTCTACGATATGGAGATAAAATGGACCTCACTATCCGCTTGAATTAAATTTCGCCTTCTAGCTTTGATTAATTATTTTTCTAAGGGTATTTTTATCATAAAGACCGTTGTAGATTTATCTAAATATCCCAAAACATGTATAAATAAATTTGAATTAATTTTGAACACATTATATGGGTGTGATTAGATTAAAACCCTGAAAACTAATTTGTATTTATTTCCAAGATTTAGAGTGTGTTTGGTTTGAAGGAAAACATGTTTTCTAATTTTCTCTTGTTTGGTTGGGTAAAATGTTCTGGAAAATGTTTTTCAAATCAACCATTTTCCTCAAATTTACGGAAAATGACTTTCTTTCAAAAATTAAGGAAAACATTTTCCAAAACTTTCCTCCAACTTCAAATTACAATTTTTTTGTTGAATTTTTTTTTAAAGCTTATTTTAAAAAATATTTTTCAAACTTCAATTATTTTTTTCTTACCCCAACCCCTCACCTCGATCCCCCCCCCCCCCTCCAGCCTGCCCCCTAACCCCCCACCCCCCATTTTTTTAAAAAAATATTTTCACTTTCAATTTTTTTATTTTTTCAACCCACACCACCCAACCCCCACCACCGCACCTTCCCCTCCAACAAAATTAAGTTTATAATATTTTTAATTTCAATTCAAAAATCATTTTCAGCTCTCTAGTAAAAATAAAAGATATTTTATCAAAAATATTTTTCATTCATAAAGCAAACACTAAAAATTATTTTTCGGAAAATATTTTCTACTCACCAATCAAACATGAGAAAATAAGTCAAAAATCCACTTGTTTTCCAGGAAAACATTTTCCATGAAAAACATTTTCTTCCATACCAAACACACCTTTAAGGTCTTCAGAAGGAGATTATCATTAAATAGATTCAATTAATCACATTTTATTTGAATCATTGACATATGTTAAAAAATCTACAACATACCTTAAAAAATTTAAATATTGAACTCATAATTAATACATAAATTTGAGTCTTTGAGTTCACTAAATTCAAATGGAAATCATTACTAAATTCAAATAACATCATCAACTTTAAAATAAAAATAGAAACTAAAACTTCAAAAAAAAAAAACATTGAAAAAACTTAATTCTTTCATTGCATGAAACTTTAAATGTATCAGGAACCATTTTATGCTTATTTAGCATTTTCTTGAGGAGCTTGTGCAAAAGAAGCAGCAGCATTTTTCAGCATCAAATCAACTTCATCCAATCGACTTTCAATTTTTTTCAAATCCTCTGGATTAAATTCCTTAATTTGTTCCCACATTTCTTCTATGCCAGTCTCGTCTGTTGTCTGATTAGTTAAAGTCTTTTTTATGATCTCGAGATTGTCAAGTTCAACTTGTTTCTCCTTGATTCTAATCCGAGTGTTTGCAATGTTAAGGCGACTAGTTTCACTTCCCTGTGCATATGGACTAAAAAACCGATCAACAACAACATCAATTGTAGGGTGGAAAAAAAAGAAAGGATTATTAGAGGGGGACAATGTTATTATTCCCACATCAATGTCACATTTCCCAATTATATCGCTTGCTTTCTTGTACAAAGTTTTCCGATGCTTTGAAAATGATGAGTATAAATCATCTTCATTTTCTATATTTGTCACCCCCCAGATTCAAGGGGCGCAACTGGCTCCTAATGCCAAAACTCAGGCTCCTGCCGACCCTGCTGAACCATTTGCTACTAGCGCATGACAGCCACTTGCAGTCAAGAAAACAAACAAGTATATCTCGGCTTAAAATTAAGCCCTCGACCGGCAAGGCCCCTGTAAACCGATCCATAAAAGAAACAGCTACTCCCAAGAGTTCACATTAAGAAATAACCAACTAGCACATAAGTCATGATTGGGTTGTCGAGGCCACCATGATCTCCATACCGAAACTGAAAGCAGGTATATCAAGACAATGCATCAAACAACTAACAAGCTTCAACAAACCAACAAACTAGGCCAACATGGCCATAATGTAGCTATAAACCCCACACACTAGTCTGCAAGTCTCTAAGAGTAGTAAAGATTGGCAGGACAGGGCCCCAACCTACCCATGAAAATATATACAACAAAAGCTAACAAACCTCCCAACTCTGGCAGCTCCGGAGAAAAAGGGCTAGCCAACCGGATAGAAATCAATCCTGCTGCTGAGGAGGTTTACTCTGTCGGGACCTGCATGCATGAATTCAGCGCCCCCAGGCAATGGGGCGTCATTACAAAATAATGTACAGAGTATGAAAGGCAATAGACTATGAGCAGGTGTGCTAATATACTGGAGTAATCCGGTAAATAAATCAAGAATAAGATAAGCATATTGACCTGCTCCTAAATCTAAACTTGTCAAAAATAATAAAACAACAACCTAACCAAGCCCCCATAAGCTCGGCAGGTACAAACAGCACACAAGACCACCTACACAGGCCCCCATAAGCCCAGAAGATGCCAATCAGTCTATATACCCCTATCGGTAGTCCCCTAGCCCAATAGGCAGTCACCTAGCCCTATTATTAGACTATAGTATATCCACGTAGGCAACACTTGGCTCTCTTAGGAATTAATATAGCATATAGGCAACTCATAGCCCTCTTAGGAAACAACATGGCCCCGTAGGCAACTCATAGCCCTTCTAGGCGTCAATTTAGCCCTGTTGGCAACTCATAGCCCTTCTAGGCGTCAATATAACTCTGTCGGCAGAACATAGCCCTTCTAGGCATAAATCACATTCTTGCAGCTAATCACAATAGCCCAAAGGACAACAATACCAATCCAACAGCTAAAAGCTAGCAATTTAGTTATAAGCAACCTATACAAATAGCCTCTAAGTCGTGTCCAACATAGGGACGCTACTACTGAATAAGAAACCCGATAAGATATGATTATATCCACTCGAGCAGCCAACAATCAACAATAATGGCTACAAGTATAACAATGATAACAACTCAATTACATTGCTCCTAAGCTTTAAGGAAACATGTCGTAAGAAGAGAATTGCCTTAACATACTTTTTTCGCTGAATTAACGTGACCTAGCGACTTTTACTCATAACTCCATCGATACTACAACAAGGCAGGACCACAATCAACACACGAAAATAAAAGATATCATGATAATACGATAAAAGATATGTATTTCCATCGCAAATTGTTATTTGCCGCTTATAAAAGCTAGAGTCGATGAAAGAAGGGTCTTACCTCGATCTTAAGTTCGTAATACGCCTCAAAACCTTCAATTATATCCAAACCCTTGCTGTCCCAACACTAAAGTGTGATATGCTACGAAATTGATAAAACAAAGTATACCACGATGATGAGCCCAACGCGTAGAACAACTTTCGTTAAGGACTTAGGTCGAGAAAATCTACACTTTTGTTGATCCTAGAAATGGGTTTCTCTAATTTTGTTGGTTCTTAGCTAAAAATGAAGAAAAGGTTCGAAGAAGAAGATATATGTAAAGTTCCACCGACCTAGGGCCCCACCTCACGTGCCTGCTTGCGCAGTCCCACGAAAACGCAAATATCTCTCTATTCTGAAGTCGTATGAACAAACGATTTGATGCATTAGAAACTAGACTCGTAGACCTTCGATTCGATAGGTCGTGGGCCCCATAACTTCTTATAGATTGGGAGAAAATCTCCGAGACATTTGTACCAAGTTTCAGAGAAATCTTTAAAACAGAACTTACGATAACTTCCGCCAACTTTTATTTTGGCACTTACCTAACTTCAAAACTTGAGATGCAACACTTGAACACTTAAAATTGGACATACCACATCATTCTTAATTTATTACCCACCATCTTTGTCTTTCCATGGAGATACGAGTAATTTTAGACGTTTTGAAAAGTCGGGGTGTTACATCCTTCCCCCCTTAGAAACATTCGTCCTCGAATGAAAAATCTGAGTCACGCGGTTCAGTCCTTAGGAGTTGCCAAAATTTAGGCAATGTATCCTTTGTAAATGTCACTATCCAGGAACTTGAAATGCAAAATTTCTAACCTAGGTGTCTCACATGATGATATAAATAGCTAAGCACTATAGCTCTACCATAACAGTGCGAGCAAATATACAATGACAACCACAATAATAATAAGGAATAGTATATATATATAAAAAATCAGATAGGTATCTTACCTTACTGCCTAATATAAACTGATATGCCATCACCCTGGGGTATGAAACAAGTGAGGATATTTGGACCTCATGACATCCTCAGTTTCCCAAGTCACCTCTTCTCTATTCTTGTTCCTCCACAATACTTTAACTGAAGCCACCTCTTTGGTCCTCAATTTACGGACCTGCCAATCTAAAATGGCAACTGGAGTTTTCTCGTAGGACAACTCCTCTGTGATCTGAACATCCTCAACTGGGACAACCCGAGAAGGGTCTCCTACGCACTTCCGTAGCATCGATACATGGAAAATTGGATGAACATATTTTAGCCCCGAAGGCAATTCTAACTCATAAGCCACTCGTCCTACATTCCGAAGGATCCGGTATGGCCCAATGAATATTGGACTAAGCTTTTCCTTTTTGCCAAATCGCATAACACCCTTCATAGGCGAGACTTTTAAGAATACCCAGTCATCGACACAAAACTCTAAGTCCCTTCGTCACACATCTGAGTATGACTTTTGTCGGCTTTGAGTTGTTAGCAACCTCTCCCGAATGAGCTTAACTTTATCCACTGTCTGCTGGACTAAGTCGGGTCCAATCAACCCTGACTCACCTACCTCGAACCATCCAATAGGGGATCTACATTTTCTCCCATACAAAGCCTCATAAGGTGCCATCCTGATGCTGGAATGATAACTATTATTGTATGTGAACTCAATAAGAGGCAAATGGTCATCCCAACTTCCCTTGAAGTCTAGCGTGCACGCCCGTAACATATCTTTGATTGTCAAAATTGTGCGCTCAGCCTGTCCATCTGTTTAAGGGTGAAAGGCGGTACTAAGATTAACATGTGTCCCTAATCCTTTCTGGAAGGACTTCCAGAAATTGGCGGTAAATTGTGCTCCTCTATTAGAGATAATAGATACTGGGACACCGTGTAGCCTAACAATCTCTTTAATATAGAGCCCTGTAAAGTTTTCGGCCGAAAATGTAGCCCTGACTGGTAAGAAGTGGGCTGATTTTGTTAGTCTATCAATAATTACCCAAATAGAGTCAAACTTGCAATGCGATCGAGGTAACCCTGTAATAAAATCCATATTAATTGCTTCCCACTTCCACAAAGGAATTACAATCTCCTGAACTAGCCCAGCGGGCTTTTGGTGCTCAACCTTCACCTGTTGGCAGTTAGGACACTGCGCCACAAACGCAGCAACGTCCTTCTTCATCCCATGCCACCAATAGATCTCCTTAATATCATGGTACATCTTCATCGAACCAGGGTGAATAGAATAACGGGAATAATGTGCCTCTTCCATAATTCAATGTCGAAGCCCCGCAACATTCGAAACACACAAAGGACCACTATATCTGAGGACTCCATCTTCTGCTATATCAAATGTTAAAGACTAATGATCCTAAGTTTTGGCTCTAAGCTTCTCTAAGCTAGGATCCTCTTGTCGCCGTGATTTTACTTCTACAACTAGAGATGACACAATTGTATCCTGAATTGTGACCCCACTATCGTCTGCATCTAACAATCTGACTCTCAAGCTAGCTAACTGATGAATCTCTCGCGCTAGCTCCCGCTTCTCATCACCTAAATGGGATAAACTACCCATAGATCTTCGACTGAGGGCATCGACTACCACATTCGCCTTTCCTAGATGATATAAAATATCCACGTCGTAGTCTTTCAGTAACTCAAGCCATCGACGCTGTCGCAGATTTAACTCCTTCTGTCTAAATATATATTGAAGGCTCTTATGATCTGTGAAGATTTCAATATGAATGCCATACAAATAGTGTCTCCAGATCTTTAACGCATGAACAACTGCAGCCAACTCTAAATCGTGGGTCGGGTAGTTCTTCTCATTCTTCCTCAACTGTCTTGAAGCATATGCGATAACCTTACCATGTTGCATTAGAACAAATCCCAACCCAACACCAGAAGCATCGCAGTACACCGCATAGCCCTCTGAACCCTCTGGCAATGCTAGAATTGGTGTTGATGTCAACTTGTCCTTCAACTCCTGGAAACTATGCTCGCAAGTTTCAGTCCACTGAAACTTCACTGATTTTTTAGTCAGCTTCGTTAATGGTGTTGAAAGTGAAGAAAACCCCTCTACAAACCTCCTGTAGTACCCAGCTAACCCTAAGAAACTATGAACCTCAGTTGGAGTCATAGGTCTGGGCCAAGTCTTTACGGCCTTAATCTTCTGTGTATCAACCGTAATGCCTGCATATGATATAATATGGCCTAGGAAAGCCACAGAGCTCAACCAGAAGTCACACTGAGAGAACTTTGCGTAAAGTTCCTGTTCTCGAAGAACTTGAATGACTGCTCGCAAATGATCTACATGCTCAGCTTTTGAATACGAATTGACCAAAATATCATCAATAAATACAATCACAAACGTATCTAGATACAGCTTGAATATACTATTCATCATGTCCATAAACACTGCCGGGGCATTGGTCAATCCAAAAGACAACCAAAAACTCAAAATGCCCATATCTAGTTCTGAAAGCTGTCTTTGGAATATCTATCTCGCGAACTCATACCTGATGGTACCCTGATCTCAAATCAATCTTTGAGAAGTACTTAGCACCTTGTAGTTGATCAAACAAGTCATCGATCCTCGGAAGGGGATACCTATTCTTTATAGTAGCCTTGTTCAGCTGTCGATAATCGATACACATCCTTAGCGAGCCATCCTTTTTCCTCACAAATAATACTGGTGCACCCCATGGTGAAACACTAGGCCTGATGAAGCCTTTATCAAGCAAATCTTTCAGTTGATCCTTCAACTCCTTCAGCTCAGCAGGAGGCATTTTATAAGGAGGGATAGATATGGGTTGTGTACCTGTCACAACATCTAGTGATGACTCTGAGTCCTGTCGACCGGCTAATGAATATGTACAGTTCTGGCCACTACCAGAACTAGATGCTCCATCTCTGCCTCTGCTTCTACCTCTACCTGCTGAAGTCTGGGGTCCATGCCCGGTAGACTGTGATGATGAGGAGGAACCTACTACTGACCTGGTCGACTGACCTATACCACCCTGACCTATGGTCGGGCAGTTTCTCCACCCGTGCCCCTCCTGTCCACAAGAATAACAACTTGTGGAACCTTGTCTGCACCTCCCAAAATGCATCCTACTGCAAGTAGCACAACGCGACGGTGTTGTTCTAGCCTGGCCTGAACCCCTCTGCTGCTGAGACCGCCTGATGCTCGTGAACCCTCACCTGGACCTGACTGGCCCTGACAATCAAATCTACTACCCTAAAACTACTGTGGTGGAGGTCTAAGTGGCCTACTAGAATATCGAGGTCAGGGACCACCCTGAAAATCTCCCGGTGAACCAGCGGGCCTAGCCTTCTTCTTTCTCTCTCTCGACCCTCTCACTCGTATACTGTAGATGTCGGCGATCCTCTATGCCCTGTGCAAAGGCCTGAATCCGCGAGATATCCATATTATCATTTAGCGCAGCGGTAGAACAAGCCTCGATATAGTCTGAGTCAATCCCTCCCACAAATCTACGCACCCTGTCATGCATCGTATCAACAAATGCTGGTGCATATCTAGCCAATGTATCAAATCTCAGACCGTACTCTCGGACACTCATGCCACCCTGTCGGAGGTTCAGAAACTGGTCCACCTGGACATCCCTAATTTCTCGAGGCAAATAGTGATCTATGAAAGCTTCTGTAAAGCTATCCCAAGTGGGTAGGGATGCATCTTTTCCCCTAGATCTCTCCCAACTTTCATTCCACAATACTCTAACATCACGCAATCGAAATGCTGCTAACTCAACTGACTTTGTCGCTGAGGCATGCATGACTCTGAAGATCTTATGAAGCTAATCAACAAAGTGCTGAGGGTCCTCTCTACGATCTGTCCATGTAAATTATGGAGGATTCAAGGCAAGAAATTCATGAACTCTTGAACTTCCGGGTCCTTCAGAAGGTCCGGCAACATCTGGCGTAATTGGTTGGCGATGTGCAGCTACTAACTGTACTAACATATATACTGCACTCTTGAAATCCTGGTCAGATGGAATAAGAGGAACTAGAGGTGGTACTACTGGTGGAGTCGGGGGTCCTGTAGCCCTCGGAGGCTCCTGAAATGGTGGAGAAGCTATAGGGGGCTGAGAAGAGGTCTCCCCCTGGGTCTCACAATGGGCTGCCTCCACCTGTGGTACCTTGCCAGTACCTTCGCCTGCAGTTGTATCTAGTCCCTAGCTAGTTGTGGTATGTCTGGTGTCAGCCATATCTATCTGCATACAAATATCAATTATAAGCCAGAAACCTCAACCCTTAAGACACTGTTCTATAGCACGAGGTGAACAAAAGAAAGATAGTCATTCTAACATGTCCAGTAGCTTCTTGTTTATCGAATGTGGTGCACAACACATTTATAAACAAGACTCTACTAGACACGGCTTGCAGACTCCCTAGGATACGACATTGCTCTGATACCAAGTTTGTCATGCCCCAGATTCAAGGGGTGCAACTGGCTCCTAATGTCAAAACTCAGGCTCCTGCCGACCCTACTGAACCATTTGCTACTAGTGCATGGCAGCCACACGCAGTCAAGAAAACAAACAAGTATATCTCGGCTTAAAATTAAGCCATCGGCTGGCAAGGCCCCTGTAAACCGATCCATAAAAGAAACAGCTACTCCTAAGAGTTCACATTAAGAAATAACCAACTAGCACAGAAGTCCTGATTAGGTCGTCGAGGCCACCATGATCTCTATACCGAAACTGAAAGCAGGTATATCAAGACAATGCATCACACAACTAACAAGCTTCAACAAACCGACAAACTAGGCCAATATGGCCATAATGTAGCTATAAACCCCACACACTAGTTTGCAAACCTCTAAGAATAGTAAAGATTGGCAGGATAGGGCCCCAACCTACCCATGAAAATATATACAACAAAAGCTAACAAACCTCCCAACTCTGGAAGGTCCGGAGAAAAGGGGCTAGCTAACCGGATATAAGTCAATCCTGCTGCTGAGAAGGTCTATTGGGTCGTCTGTCGGGACCTGCATGCATGAATGCAGCGCCCCCAGGCAATGGGGCGTCAGTACAAAATAATGTACAAAGTATGAAAGACAATAGACTATGAGCAGCTGTGCTAATATACTGGAGTAATCCGATAAATAAATCAAGAATAAGATAAGCATACTAACATGCTCGTAAATCTAAACTTATCAAAAATAATAAAACAACAACCTAACCAAGCCCCCATAAGCTCGTCAGGTACAAATAGCACACAAGACCACCTACCCAGACCCCCATAAGCCCAAAAGGTGTCAATCAGTCTATATACCTCTATCGGTAGTCCCCTAGCCCCATAGGCAGTCACCTAGCCCTATTAGGCAATATTATAGCCACGTAGGCAGCACTTAGCTCTCTTAGGAATTAATATAGCATATAGGCAAATCATTGCCCTCTTAGGCAACACCATGGCCCCGTTGGCAACTCATAGCTCTTCTAGGCGTCAATATAGCCCTGTAGCAACTCAAAGCCCTTCTAGGCGTCAATATAGCCCTGTCGGCAGAACATATCCCTTCTAGGCATAAATCACATTCTTGCAGCTAATCACAATAGCCCAAAGGACAACAATAACAATCCAACAGCTAAAAGCGAGCAATTTAGTTATAAGCAACCTATACAAATAGCCACTAAGTCGTGTCCAACATAGGGACGCTACTACTGAATAAGAAACCCGATAAGATAGGATTATATCCACTCGAGCAGCCAACAATAAAAAATAATGGCTACAAGTATAACAACGATAACAACTCAATTACATTGCTCCTAAGCTTTAAGGAAACATGGCATAAGAAGAGAATTACCTTAACATACCTTTTTCGCTGAATTAACGTGACCTAGCGACTTTTACTCATAACTCCCTCGATACTACAACAAGGCAGGGCCATAATCAACACACGAAAATAAAAGATATCATGACAATATGATAAAAGATATGTATTTCTGTTCGCAAATTGCTATTTGCCACTTATAAAAGCTAGAGTCGATGAAAAAAGGGTCTTACCTCGATCTTAAGTTCGTAATACGCCTCAAAACCCTCAATTATATCCAAACCCTTGCTGTCCCAACACTAAAGTGTGATATGCTACGAAATTGATAAAACAAATTATACCACGATGATGAGCCCAACGCGTAGAACAACTTTCGTTAAGGACTTAGGTCGAGAAAATCTACACTTTTGTTGATCCTAGAAATGGGTTTCTCTAATTTTGCTGGTTCGTAGCTAAAAAAAAAAGGTTCGAAGAAGAAGATATATGTAAAGTTCCACCGACCTAGGGCCCCACCTCACGTGCCTGCTTGCACAGTTCCACAAAAACGCAAATATCTCTCTATTCTGAAGTTGTATGAACAAACGGTTTGATGCATTAGAAACTAGACTCGTAGACCTTCGATTCGATAGGTCGTGAGCCCCATAACTCTTTATAGATTGGGAGAAAAGTTCTGAGACATTGGACCCAAGTTTCAGAGAAATCTTTAAAAAGGAACTTACGAAAACTTCCGCCAACTTTTATTTTGCCACTTACCTAACTTCAAAACTTGAGATGCAACACTTGAACACTTAAAATTGGACATACCACATCATTCTTAATTTATTACCCACCCTCTTTGTCTTTCCATGGAGATACGAGTAATTTTAGACGTTTCGAAAAGTCGGGGTGTTACAATTTTGGCCATCAAAATCTTCTAACGTCCTTGGGAAATGATATGTTAATTGATGAGGCTCTCCAAAATAATGTGTTGTTTATTTATACAAAAGATTCTTCAATATTGTAATTAATTTCTTGCCATACTATAAATGAAAACAAATCTCCTCATTATGTTAAAATTATAGTAACAAAATATATTTATATAGATACTTAAAAGAATATAGTCTTGCACTTACCATAATAATAAAAAATAAATCAAAAATTTCAAATTAAAGAGATTAATATTCTAATTTGGTTAATGACTTTATCAAATTGAGGAAAGTAGGTGAGAACATAATTTGAAATGAAATCATTTACATATCAAAATCTTCGAAAATTCAATATAATAGGAAAATGTTTTAATAAGCTATTATAATTGTAGACAACAAAAGTTAATATATTTAGTAGAAAAATAAATTTCTTCCGTTAAAGTTCTTGAAGTTTTGTAAGTGGAAGTTACCAAAATCCAAAAATAAATCTTAGTTAGTGTTGGGGAACTTTAAAATATTTGAAGACAGAAGTTTTAAAATCTGGTCAAATAAATAGCTAAAAGTGAATTTTTATAATCTACTCTCCAAAAATATGACCAATGCTAGTTAAAAATATTGGAAAACTACATAATTATATATATTATTATTATCTTCACTACTATATATATTATTATGATCTATACTTTTAAAATATTACGTATCTTACCACTAATTAAGAATTGTCTACATATCTTACACTTAGATACATGTAGTTTTGTTATAAGATACACTAAAAAGGGGAGCGAGGCGAGCGAGATTGGGGAGGGAGGCAAGCGAGATTCATATGTATCCCAGACACAAGCGAATCACACTAGATACACACTAGATACATGTAAATGTATGTATCTTGAGTGTTCACATCAGTGGCGGAGCTAGGATTATCAATAAGGGGGTTCAAAATCTAAAAAAATAGACACACGAAGTTGCCGAAGGGGGTTCGACATCTACTATATATACCTAAAAAATTATTTTAACCATGTATAAATCAAATAATTTTCCACCGAAGGGGTTCATCATGAACCCCCTCATTGTAAGGTGGCTCCGCCACTGGTTCACATGTATCTGAGATACCATATACACAGTGGCGAAACCAGGAATTTCACAAAGGGCATCCTAAAATAGCACAATAAAAGCTCTTTTCCAAAAGTGTCCAGAAATAGCTCAATAAAAGCTCTTTTAAAAAAGTAGAACTAGTGAGATTCGAATACACTAGCACTACCTCATTCCAAGCATATGAAATCACTGGGCTACAACAACTTGTTGTGTTAAGGGTGTCCAAAATATGTTATTTAATTATTCTGTATATCATTTTACTTGTATATACGATATTTTTTTCCGACGAAGGGTATCTAATTGGACACCCTGACTACCATGTAGCTACACCACTGCATATGCATAAGAGAGAGGTGAGCGAGATGGGAGAGAGGCGAGCAAGATTAATTTTTTGTATATTTATCTCAAATACATGCGAATCCACTTGGATACAATGTATCTAGAACAGATTACACCTAATGAAATTTGACCCCATGTATCCGAGATACATGTATTTGGAAGTATTTAATGCACCAAAATCTAGTAAGATAAATAATATTGCAAACTATAGTATATTTAAGTAATTATCTCCTAAACTAGTGAGATTTATGTAAATTCACCAAAAAAATTCCACGAACTTCCTTTTTGAATTTTTATCCTATAAAACAAAGCACGCGACAAAAAGATAATCTTAGTTTTTGACTAAGCAAATTGTTGAATTACAACCCATAATCAACACATTTATGTGTTAATCGATTTATACGCAATTATTTTATAATTATCATATTTATTCATATAAAACAACTTATGTGTGATAATATATATATATATATATATATATATATATATATATAT
>JAJOOS010000448.1:0-12092 GCA_029582725.1 Solanum chiquidenum
GTTGTCATATCATAAGAGCACTATACTCCTAAGTAACCTCAAGACACACTCGTGCAATGCATGTGGGGCATCTATAATACCACACACACTAAGCATATCCTTAAAGTCACCATATTCATATTTACCATTTCTAGGTGTCACTATTGACCTACTTCATATTGACAAGGAATTATCAACTTAAGTCAATCATATCATGGAAGGCAACTATAGAAACAATCCAAGCTACGCATACTTTACATACGATGACACTTGTAAGTAGCTTCAAGTCATACTTGTGCCATGTATGAATGGCATCCCATACTACCACTAACACTAAGTACTCCCTTAGGCTAGCCTACTCAATGCTTACTATTCATCATTATAGACTATAAAAGAATAACATACTACTATGCTAGACCTAAATACCATGGAAAGCACCTGATCATGCAATCCAAGCTATCCAAGGAAGGATACAAGTATACCAACCTAGCTACCATGCAAACATTCAATATGATGCCAGCTATCCTTAGGGGAGTATGAATCCTCGACCCTAAGCTATACTTAGGAGAGTATGGCGTCTAAGTATAGTTTTACATGTATTATTGGTTACCTTATGAATCTAAGATGAAATTGACTTGGTCTAGGGTTATATCATGAAAGAATCAAATTGAGGGGTTAGATGTGATCTTCTAGGGTTGATGAATTTCTTAATGAATGGCCTTAGTTTAGATCACCTAGACATGAATGGAATATGATAGAATCTTGTAGACCTATATGAACTTGATTATGATCATATTGGTTATGTTGTTGGTTTATGATGTTCTTCAATCTAATGTGCCAAATCTATGATGATAGACTTGATCTTGACCCTTGTCTTTGAAGGACAATCTATGGAGGTATGTTATGAAAAAGTTATATTATATGAATTGTTGATCCACTTAGGGTGGAGGTGATTACTTATCATGTACCCTTTGTATGAATGGATTGATCCACTTATGGTGGAGGTGCTTACTTACCAATATAAATTGTAGTGTTGAGATAAGGCCCCTCTTCCCTACAACCCTAGACATGACTAAGTATGATATGTTATAAACATGGTATGGTCTATATGTTGAATCGGATGAGGTGCTATTATGGAAGGACCCTACCCACATAATCCCCTATATGAATATATGATTCTATACATGCCATGAAGAACCTACTTGAATGATGAATGTATCCATGTCTATTGTAATGAATGTTAGATATGTGAATTACATGGTCTAAGATCCTTAAATGCAATATATGTGATTTATTCATGAGTTGGGATATTATGCACATGTTGTGACCCCCTTGAGAAGGGAGGTGTCTATGATGATAATGTTGTTGTTGTTGTGCCATTGTAAGGACAATCATACACACACACTACATGCATGAATATGAATATGATGTGTCTAGGTGTCAATTGAAAGGCTAATTCTCATATGCACCTTTACATACTATTATGCATGATATGTACATGACCATGACGATATGACTAAGTACGATATGCTATGACTACGCATGATAGGTTGATATTATGGTAGTATTATATGTTGCATGAAAGGCTTTTTTCATGAACATACTATGCATATAATATGAAAGGTTTTCTCATACTATGATATATGTTGATTCTAAGGTTGAAAGGACATTCTCACCTAAAGAATCTATGAGCTATTATGATATATATTGGTTGGAGTGCCTAGTGCATTCTTCCATAAATATGACTTAAGTAAAGACTAAATGCTACTTCAAAGATGGGAGTTTGTGCTTAGCACCGAGAGGATTTGTATATGAGATAGGATTCCTTCACAAAGGCGGGAGGTTTCCACTAAAGAGGTCTCATGAGATGGAAACTACACTGCTATTAAGTATAAAGAGGGTTTCTAGAAGCAATCTCCTTATCCCTTAACTATGTACCAACATACGATTCTTAGCTAGTGGATCCACCTAAAATCTATTATGTACGTCCTACCTTAGGCAAGTAGGACACTCTCTTTTCGGTGTGGGAGTAGAACACCGAATTCCATGAAGCTCACATAGTCTATGTCGGTTATGGAAAAATCTCCCAATGTTATAAGAATGAACTAAGATATGAAAATGACTTATGCACGAGGACATGGGCTCTAACTAGGGTTTCTTGAGAGATACTACTTAGTATAGGTAAGGGTATGGGACTTTACCTATACATTACACAAGTGGGTCTTAAGAGGAGTTCTTGTGTGAGTCCTATACGTATGACAACTTATGAAGGTATGTCATATAAGAATGTTAAGAATGACTTCACTTAAAATGAATTATGCATGTGGACTACACTTATGACTTCTTGATGGGTTTGCTTAGTATATGTGGGGGTATGGGACTTCATATGTACATTGCACAAGTGAACTTGTGAAGGGGTTATGAGGGTGGTTTACTTATGACATGAAGTATGTGAAATATGACTAAGATGTATGAACTATGACTAATGACTTCTTAAGAGGACCTACTTTGAGTGAGGGGTAGTATGGGATGCCACTCATAGATGATGAGTAGCCTTCGAGAGTAGTCATGGTATAGTTCCACTACATGTTGATGATTTATGAATCGTTGCATGTCCTATTTGGGTATATGTTGTGATCTGCATTCTTGACATCAATTAAGTGATTATGAATGCCTCATGATTATATGTATTAGCTATGCATGAGACTAATGTGTTATAAGTATGAGCTTGGTGGCCTTAAAGTGATACTTAGTGTAGATAGGACTATGGACCCTATCTATGCATTGTACAAGTAGAGCTTAGGGTTACCTATGTTGTTGTTTTACTATGATGTCATGACCTTGATATTTGACTATGCATGAGTACTATGTCTTATGATAGATGATATGAGCATTATGCCTATGATTGGAGACTATGCTTATGGTAGTTTTGTTATCCTTGTGCTTTGGTGAACTATATGTGAGTTGTTTATGACTTGTGTTCTCCAACTCTTTTAAGAAAGATGTTCAAAAGTGCATAGCATGGGTTTCAACTAAAATGTCCCCTTTCTAGCATGCTTTTATGCATAGATACCATACTTAGTACATTCTTGTGCTAACCCATATTTCTATGTTTTCTACGAATGTAGGGGGGTTGGTTCATGGAGATGGGATCCATTGGTTCAAGCTTGGGATAGGTGATCCTCCAAGCTAGTTGATGAGTCCTCAAGTTCGGGGACAAACATCTTACTTAGTAGATGTCTTTGTAGTTTCTTTATAGTTTTATTTTAGAATTATGTAAGGGTTGTATCCCTATATGTTTAAGTATTCTATTGTATTAGATGGACAATGAGACAGTGTTTAGACTCTTTTTGACTTTATAGAAATAACTTCGATTGTTGAAGAAAAAGTTTTTATTTTCCGCATTTTATTTTTATGACATATGCAATGATGTATGCTAAGGGCTTGTATGAAACCCCTTCGGGGTCAAGTACGCCATGTTACGTCTAGGGGCTAGCCCGGGTCGTGACACTACTGGAGTCCATTGGCAGTCTTTGATAGATAAAGGTGATATGCACTGTCAATTTAGGTGAAGTCGTGCTCATTTGGTGATCCGCCCTTCTTGTTAGGCGATCAACAATGTTTTCTTTGCAATTCTTTTTGTATTTTTTTTCGTCCTTTCAAACATCACTCCTTGCCTTGTCCAAATTCCTTCATAGTTTCAAATCATCAACATTTTGTAAGAAAAGGTCAAAATTAGGCATTGAGGACACTAATTATTGAGCTATATGGACCTTAATTGAGTGTAAAAATCTACCACTCATCATTGTGCACCCTTAAAAAGAAATCAAAATAAAGTCATCAACAATACATGCATAAAGACTATTCAAGAATTTTGCAATTTTAGGTCTATGTTATAATTACTCATGGTTCCAATAACCTTAGTTGTGGATTTAGCTACTCATGCTTGGGTGATTACATATCATAATAAATTAGTTAAAATAAATCATGAACATATACTTAGAGTATATTAAATCTGGAATCTTGAATTGACGAATAAAAGATGTCTCATAAACCAACACTTCAAGAATTAAATGGACACAATGTTCACAAATTAATTCTTAAAGTCAAAAAATAAAAATCAAATTGTCTAACTCTAAAAAACGTAAATTACAACTAATATTTATAGACATTAAATCCTAAATAGAGTCTAAAAATAAAACATAGGAAAACTAATCTCGGATGTCAATCCTACGGTTTGTTCCTAAGAATCATAGGTATTCCTACGGTTCATAGGAACCTTCCATCAAAAAACAACTTCACTTCTTAACTTCTGTATATTTCTACGAGTATGTTTTGCGACATGTATAACTTTAAACAACTTGTTTTTGCCTTTCGTGGTTTTAAGTATTGGGATTCCATTCTTTGATCTTTCATATGACTTGTACCTATGGCTCATAGAAGTTCCTACAACTCGTCATTTGGTCTCGCAGTTTTACACTTACCCACAACTTTTACTGATTCATTTCATGGCTCATTCCTATGGCTCAGAGAAAAGTCTTCAACTCATAGGTTGAATCGTCAAACACGAAAAATTATTTTGCTTTAACTCTTTTCATCGTGACTGATCCAAAACCTATTTTCCTATAAAAATACAAGCTAAATACCATCAACTTAGAAACAAATGCCGAAGACACACGCAACTTATCAAGTTTAAACCATTATAAGTACTGTAAATCTACAGTACATCAACAAGAGAAGAAAAGCTTAAAAGAAATTATAAGCACCTAAAAGTACACATATTCTATGTTGGAATTGGTTTTATTAATAATTTTATGATAATCAAGGATATAATTAAAGAAATATTATTAGGTATTCCTTTCTTAACCCAAATAAAATCATATATTGCCAAATTAGATCCTCCATACCATTGTAATAGGAAAGAATCTTATATTTCCCTACCTAAAAAGTTTGTCAAAAGATGAGAATAAATTCATAAAAGATAAAAATGTCTTTAAAATAAATTTATTTTCACAACAAGAAAATTATTCAATAAAAGTTGTCAAGTCTTCTTTTAGTTCTCCTAGAATTTGCTTTGCCTTTTTTGTTATAGCATTAGGGGTTACCAAATTTCAAAATATTTTGATAAACAATGACTGCACGCAGCTTCATATGGTTTTCATGAGGGATTAATTTCAATACAAATGTTTTCCAGATAAAAAGCTTTATTATCCAGCTTTGATTTTCAAATAAAGAGAGAAAATTTTCCAAAAATATTTAACAAAAGGACTTTTCAGAAAAATAATAAGACCGGGGACACCAGGAATAATACCCTTGAGGCCCCCATTCCCGATATTCAAACCAAAAAAATATGTAAAGACCTTTTAGTATGAATATAAAACAAAATCACAAGAAAAATACAAACATTTAGCAGAATATTCCCTTCTACCAAAATATACTATACTTTCACCGTTAAAGGAACTTATAACCAGTTCAACCAAGCTACAACCACTTCATTCAAATTTTTGAGAGGATTCCTCTTCCTCGATCAATAAAAATATGTCTATCCAAACAAAATATACTTATAAGAAGAAAACTGTGGAGATACACTCACAAACAAATATCCATGCACTTCCAAAGAAAAGGAGGGGAAAATTGCTTTGAATAAAAAATAATTTTAGTTAACAATCTCACATAATTATGTGGAGACAGAAGATCCCCTATAAACCCGGAGGTATTATGAATTTATTTTAACGGATATCGATTCAATAGAAATTGAGCATATATTTAAGAAAATAATCCATATAGTATATAATACTCACGATACGTGATTAAAAGAATTTTAAGCCCCTTTAAAATGGTTTCTAGATCATCTATGTACCCTTATGCTCTTATCAAAATCTCATCAACCTCAGACATATAATTGGTATGATTATAAGACAGCCTGGTATAATTTTATTTTAGTTCGCCCAACACCCACACTTGGTTCAAAAAATATTCAGAAGAAAAGAAGAATGTGGTAATTCCCCAATGGTTTTACGAATAGTGGAGTCAATTCGGATGAAATAAAAATGTATTATCAACTCAACATCAAACAAAATTTGAAAAATTTCAGGTGTAGCGGAATATCTCTACCTAATCAAAAAATACAAAATTATGCAAGTTCTTTATTTCCAATAGGATTTTAATAGTATTAGTTGGTTCTTTAACATTCATAAATTCGAAAGGATCGGGTATTTAAGCAAGACTATTAAAATTAAAGAATGGGTTCCAGCACTGCGCAATGATACAGTAGTACCAAGTTCATCACCACGTAGAGATTCCAACCTCTCTAAAGAAAAATAAAAAACAAGGCTCGAAGAAGTCTTATTAAACATTAATACTAAAAGGGAAATAAAATAGATGATGTAGTTATTAGATACTACTTCCTCAAATAATAATATACCCGGCAACAGAGATATATTAGATCTGCATGAGATAACACAAGCATACCTCCTCAATTAAGCGAAAGTGTCGGTACCTTTCAACAAATATTTAACAAACAAAAAAATAAAAGGTGGACCCGCACACAAAAAAAACATGTCACAAAAGTACAAAGGTTCAAAGAACAATAAACAACAAATTTCAAGGCTATTTTAGATAAACATTAAGCATATTTCATGGTTATTTTGGATTAACAGTTCAGCATATACATGCAAAGGATTCAACAAATCAAATGTCATATATAATATTTTCAGCCAACCACATATATCAGCTACGTGTAAATATTTTCAGCTACTATGCACAAGTATTTTAAGCTACATGTAATCTTTATCAGCTAGGTGTAAAAATAAATAAAATAGATAGCATAAAAAGTTAGATTAGTCAGCACTTTTGAGGCCTATTTAAGGCTTTCAACTTGTATCACTAGAGGACATTCAAAAACATACTTTTTCAAATTGTCACTTTACATTCTCCTAACTTTTCCCATCTTTTCCTTATCCATGTTCTCTCTCTTTTTCATTAGTTAATAAAAAGATTTTGTAAATATATTTTATTTACTTATAATTTTAATTATATCTTTTAACATTTAAAATTTAAGTTTTGTTTACTTCTTTCTTCTTCATGCTTTTCCTTTAAATTTGTTTTAGGTTTGTACATGTTCTTGCTTCCTTCCGTTACTCTATCGAAATTTCTTTAATGGTCCGTCCCAGGCTATAATTAAAGTGAAAACTTATTTATCTCTAAATGCTAACTAACTTTGGGCAGCATTACAAATAAGTTTATTCAGATTTCCATAATGCATTTTGGGAAAGAAAAAAATATTGTCGAATTACATGGATGCGGTAGTGCATATTTACCACTACAAAAATCATTTCATAAATATCATTACTAGTAGTAATAAAGAAAATTTCTTTGATATGATAGATCATATTGAAGACTCTGATTTTAAGAAAAAAAAATGTAATTGTCTAAAGAGAATTAGTTCTTGATAAACAATCCGATAATGAAATTATCAAACCTTTCCATGTGGAAAATATATTAAATTAATTTAAAGAACAAAGTTTGAAACAACACTACAAAGTATTTATACAGAATTATTATAGGTAAAAAAATAAATAAACGATATTTGGTACAGACTTAACAATCTAGAAGTCGTATCAATTCCTAATAAAATATTAAAATATTTACCACTTAATCAAAAACTAAAATTCTATAAACCCGAACATGGAGAAAAATCAAAACAAGTAGACTCTCTTGAAACCTCTATCTAAATTAGAGATTAGTACAATTACGGTAGTAAAAATGGAAAGCTGCCACATACATATTACATTAGTTATAAATAAAAATTACGGTCTCCATAAAATTGCATTATTTGATATAGTCGCAGATTAAAATTCCATTATTGAGGGATTAATTCTTAATAAGTTTCTTGATATAGGTACTACAAGATTATTCTCCACAACTTGAGAAAATCCTAAAATACACTATAAGCTCGGGAAAGCACACATATGCAATGATGAAGCTGATTTTTTTTAATGATTTTATGATAACTAAGAATATAAATGAAGAAATAATAATAGGTATTCCTTTAATCACCCAAATAAAGTCATATACTGCCCAACTAGATGGCATCCATACCACTGTCTTAGGAAATAATCGTATATTCCCATACCTAAAAAGTCTGTCAAAAGATGAGAATAAATTCATAAAAGATAAAATGTTTTTAATTTTTTTTTACTAAGTCTTCTATTTCTCCTAGAATTTACATAGCCTTCTTTGTTATAGCAGTACGGGTTACCAACTTTCAAAGTAATTTGATAAATAATACCTGCAGCGCAACTCCATATGTTTTTCACAAGGGATTCATTTCAAAATAAATATTTTTCAGATGAAAAACCTTGTTATGCAGCTTTGATTTTTAAATAAGGGAGGAAATCTCGAAAAAAATTAACAAAAGGATTTTCTTAAGAAAATAATGTGACTAGGGAAATAAGCAATCAGACCCCTGACACCACCATTCCCGATGTTCATACCCGAAGAAAAAATAAATATACTTTTTTATGAAGAAGATAGAAAAAAAATTATAAGATAAACACACACATTTAGCAAAATATTTTCTTGGGACGGACTGCCAAATAAATTTGGGCAGATTAACGAAAGGGAGCAAGAACATTTAAAATTTAAACAAGCTTAAAGGAAAAGAATAACAAGGAAACAGTAAAAAAATCTTAAACTTTAAAATAAAAACTTAAACGTTAAAACATTGAATGAAAATAATAGTAGAGAAAGTATACTTACAAAAGTTTTAAGTGATTTAGGCGAAGTAGTGAAAACATAGATAAACTCCTTATGTAAGTTAGGGATGTGGGTCTCGGGCAGCTCGACACTGCTTCTATTTTCTGTGAAGCCACTCAATTTCCTTCACCAGACACAATGTGGCCTAAGAACGTTACCGATTAAAGCCAAAATTCACTTTGCAAACTTGGAAAATAACTCATGGCCTTTGAGAGTTTGGAGTACAAGTCTATGATGGATGGCATAATCCTCCTCATTTCTAGAGTAGATCAAAATATCATTGATAAACACAATAACAAACATATCCCAATACTTTTTATATACTTTGTTCATTAGAAGAATGAATGTTGTAGGAGTGTTAGTCAAACTAAAATATATTACAAGGAACTCATAATGATCGTAATGGGTCCTGAAGGCTATTTTTGGGAAGTTAGTTTCTCTCACCTTTAGCTGATTATACCTAGATCTGATGCCTATTGTCACGACCCGAGCCTACACACCGAAAGAGACACGGCGTACAAGGCTCTGAAAAGTCTCATACAAGCCTTATAGCATTCATAACATTCGATATAAGAAAAATGGTACAAAATTAGAACTTTCTTTAAAACCATACAATCGAAAATACTCATTTCAAACATTCAAAAATAGCGGAAGTATATTGTCTCACATGGCCATCTAAACAACATCTTGAAAACTAAAGTAGGGACACAGCCCTTTACAATCAAAAGACTAACAAATGTCTATTACATGAAAGAAAAGAAACATCTAAACACTTGTCCTCGATCTATGAGGACATACCACTTTTGCCTTGGAAGAATCTCAAATCCAAGCTTCAACTAGAAAGAATCAATTTGAGTACCAATCCCTACACTTCATAAAGGTAAAGAAAATATGGGTTAGCACAATTAAGTACTAAGTATGATAGCCATACAAAAACATGCTTAAAACGGACATTTTATTTGAATCATGTTTTATGCCAATTTGATAAAACCTTTATGAACATAAGCATAAGAGGCATAATACAAGACAAAATCAACATACAAGTCATTTCTTCACATTATGGCATAATCAACATATAAACCATTACCTTCACATTAAGCCTTTACCTCAAGTAACCCTCAAGCTATACTTTGTGCAATGTATGGTTAGCGTCCCATACCACCATCCACACTAAAGTATCACATTAAAGTCACCAAAATTGAACTTACCATTCAACCTTCCCATTTGTACACAATAGTCATACATAAGAGACATAAACATTACATAAGTCATATCAACACATTAGGACCAACATCTAGGACAACCCTAAGTCATACTTGTGCAATGTATGAGTAGTATCCCATACTACTACTCACACTAAGTACTCCTTTGAAGTCAACATAGACAAGGCACATTCATATTCAATAGGTCATGACAAGGAAGTAACTCATAATACAATCCAAGTATAGCATACATCATTACATTAAATACGAGGAAGTAACTCATAATACAATCCAAGTTAGCTTGAAGCACATAGAAACATTTTTTCCTTGGAGCATTAGGATTCGGGCCATAATGAGAAGCTTGGTTGGTCTCTCTCCCTTTTTTCATGAGTGTTGGGCAATCTCTCATCTTATGACCCTTCTTTCCACACCCAAAGCAACCATTTGTGCCGGTAAGACACTTACCCAAGTGTTGCTTCCCACACTTGGTACATATAGAACTTTCAAAAGAAGAACCACTTCCTTTTCCTCTTTGGGAATTAGGGTTAGACACCCTATCATTGTTGACCATTGGGGAATCTTCGTTGTAGAACCTCTTTTTGGACCTTGGTTGATATTGTTCATCGGGCCTAGACCTTTTTGCCTCCTTATTCATTTTCTTAAGTTTCGTCTCCTCAATTTGTTGAGCATAGATCATGAGCCTTAAAATATCCATGTCATGATGGAGCATTGTCGTACGACATTCTTCCTCAACCAAACCAAACACTCCCATCACAAACTTATTCATCCTAGCCCTCGAGTTAGACACTAAAGTTGGAGCATATTTGGATAGTTGGGTGAACTTAAGAGAATACTCTTTCACACTCATACCCCCTTGACGAAGGTTCATGAACTCTACCAATTTTTGTTCCCTCAACTCTAAGGGGAAAAACCTTTCAAGGTATGCTTCTTTGAAGACCTCCCAATTTATGGGACCCTCTCCTCTTGGCCTCTCATACAAGAAAACAAGCGTTTAGCTACTGACGCAAATCCTAGCTAAAGTGAGAAAATCCCTAGCTAATGTCAATTTAGCTAGGAAACTGACCCTAGCATACCTTCAAAGCTAATAAGCTCTTAGCTAATTTTTAGCTAGAAAATAATGTCATTCCTAGCTAATTTAGCTAAGATATCTCTGCTAGGCTCTTTCCGTAGCAAACAATTTGCTACGATGTATACTAGCTAAATTCATAGAAAAATATGCTTGGTAAATGTTGACTTTACTAAGACTTAGCTAGGAATTACCCTATCTAAACTTTCAAATTCTCTAGCTATTTTTCAAATTTTGCTTGGAATATTTTCTTTGCTAAATGACTAGCTAAAAACAGCTAGGGATATTTTCTAGATAAATCTGGCTAGAAATTGTATGACGAATACAAATATAATTTTCTATATTTGACACAAGATGAAAAACATAGTTAAATCAAATCAATTTTTCAAAATAAGCACAGTTATAATATCCTCAATCCTTGAATAGTGTAGTAAATGTTTACTAGCTAAAACATGTCTTAAAACGTAAAAACAGAAACATAAATGTCTTAAAACATAAAAACAGTAACATAAATTATCTTAAGGTACATTTGGGGTAGAACCAGATCCATCTGGTGGTGGTTGAGGAGTAAAACCAAGCATTCGAGCCACAACAGCACGAACCACAATAGTCACTTGAGCTTCCATATTTTCCCGAATATCCATTTGCACATGCTCTTGCATATTCGTCATTTGTTGCTGATATACCGTGAGTTTACGGTATTTCTAATACATTTCACTAACAAGTTGTGTGTGTCTAGGGCCTTTTTGTATTGGTTTTTATATGTTTTTATTGTATTTTGCAGGAAAGATGTTCAGGGGCAATAATAAAGAGACAGCTGAAAGGAATGCAGAAAAGAACATCTACGGAGTGATCTACGGACCGTAGGTCTATTGACGCTCCGTAGATGGTGGCCGTAGATCAGCAGCCAAGGCATGAAGACAAATCAGGGAAATCTGACCAAGTGTGGAACCACGGTGCCCATTGACGGTCCGTAGATGGATCTACGGACCGTACTGTCTATCCGTAGATGGTGACTGAAAGGGTTCCAGTACCTGATTTTGGAAGATTCTAAGTATGGAGCTACG
>JAJOOS010000449.1:0-10129 GCA_029582725.1 Solanum chiquidenum
TTAATGCATTGAGAGAAGTCTTGTATATCAGCCTGAGTGACATTATTTCCCATCAACCTATCATTCTAGGACATAATAGCATTGTAATCCCCCCATAAAATCCAGTCTCCAGTAATACCCTGTGCCACATTCTCAATGCCTTCCTATAGAGTTTTCCTTTGTTCTATGGTGTTATAACCATATACTATAGTATCATAAGCTTCAAAATCATCACTTTTCCCCTTCACTTTATAGTGAATGAATTGTGCCTCCTCAATTAACAGAGTTACATCATACCAATTAGGATCCCATATCACCCAAACTCTCTCATTCTCAGCCTGGTTGTAGTTATGCAGACTAATCCATCCAAAGGCTAAGTTATTTACTATTTTGCAACTTTATGAGTTTTAACTCTAGTCTCTACTAAACAAACAAATTGTAGCTTCTTCCTTGTAATCCAGTTCTTCAGCTCCTTTTGTTTGTATCTTTTATTTTACCCTCTAATGTTCCAGCACAACCAATTCATATGGTAACAGTTAAAGACCTTGCTTTAGGAGGTCTATTTAATGAGTTACTTGTCTCTCTGCTCAAAGGGGAAACATAATTCTTCACTAGGAGTTCAGGGAAGTTACTCAAATGTAAACTATCAATTTGTTCAGTATTTTATTCCTTGCTTGTATGTACTTGGTCTTGGCCTGCCTTTGGTGTAGAGACTTGTTGCTCATCATTGTTGCTCACAATGACATTCACTTGTGTTGTCACTGGCTCTTTATGCTTCCACATTTGAGTAACAGTTTTTTGCTGCCTGCTTCTCATTTGTACTTGAGGAACTGACACTTGTTTCTCAGCATTTGGAATACACTTATGACCTACCATCATACATTTGTCACAGAAATCTGGTCTCCAATCATACTCCACCTTTTGGACATACTGTTCACCATTTGGATCCATAATGGTAACATGTGTGGGCAGTGCTTTAGTCACATTTATCTCAATAAGCATTCTAGCATATGAGATCCTAGTTTGCTTAGAGGTGCATTCATCAGCATAAATGGGGTTTCTAACCAAACTGGCAATTCTACTTAGGGATCCAAATCCCTAATAGTTCATTGGTAAATTTGGAAACAACACCCATAAAGGTATTTCACTTGGGAACTCAACACTGAAATCAAAATTTGGAGTCCATTATTTCAAGATGATAGGTCTATTATTAATAGAGTAGTGCCCTGTATAGTATATTGCCTGCATATCCTCAACTGACTGGAATTTGATAATGTAATAGCCTTCATCATGATAAAACACATGTGGAGACGCTATGTTTTTCCAATTCGTTGTAATGTATCTACATATTGCATTATACCCAGGAATTTCCCCAATGAAATATGTTATCAAAGCACACTTCCACTTCTGGATCTCTGGTTCCACTTCCTGTTTGTCCAATTGAGCAACCATTTTTCCCTCTAAAATTTGAGGTGGAACATAAGAGAGTGACATACCAGCTGAAGCAGATCTATTATTTCAAAAAAAAAAATCCCAGGTCGGAGGATATGAAGTTTCTTTCTCTTTGCCCTTCTGCATTGCCCTTTCAGCTAGTCCATTCTTAGTCGTTATTTCTTCTGTTCCATTGATCTCACCATGCTCTCCAGCTCGAGGGTCTTCACAGGATGTCATATTACTCCGGGGTGGGGTAAGTTGTAGTCTCTTTACCACTCCTGAGCTAGTAGCACCCTTTGTCCCGCTTTTCTCCCCCTCATCCATGATTGGGGTTGAAATACTTTCATCCATTTCCGGTTGGCTCTGTACTTGTTCAGTACTACCAATAGTAGCTATGGTATCGCTTTTGGGTCTTCCTCATGCTCGCCCTGTTCCTCACCCCTGCACCTGTCGTTGATGTGTCTTTGGTTGCCCTCTCTCCATGGTTCTCACTTCTAGTGCACGTTAGACTAACATGCACCAAGAGCATGGTTCTCATTTCTATTTATATAAATAATAAATGATTGTCATAATTGAATGTTATTCTAATTTGTGTCAAGTTCTCTTTTGATTATTCTTGATATTTGTATGTTAATTATTCCATTTATCCCTTGTTTATTAGCAATCTTAGGACTTGGGTAGTGGTCATTGTTGCTAACTCCAATGTGTTCAATTAGTTCTTATAGGGATGCTTGAAAGTTCTACCCTAATCCCTATTAAACATATCTTTGGTTTCTTTTCATCATCATTGATAATTTTCTTACGGTGAGTCGTTATTTCATTCATAATATGTTATTTGAATCTTCTGGAGACAAAAGTTATAAATAAGAAACTAATTCTATTTTTGTGAAGAATATAAAAAATTGTAAACTCACAAACAACAAGAATGCCAAAATCTTTGGCTATCTCTTGTTGAAGTGAAAGATGTTCATTTCAGGCGTGTGCACTTCTGTGATAATTTTGGCATTCAATTATCGTAACTGAATGAAACAAAGCAAATTCAATTATCACAGAAGTGCACATGCCTGAAATGAACGACTTTCAATTTCAACAAGAGATGGCCAAAGATTTTGGCATTCCTATTATTTGTGAGTTTATAATTTTTTATATTCTTCACAAGACTAGAATTTCCTTCATTTCAAGGTATCATGAATAGTTTTGATTTATATAAATCTAGATCTACATAAATCTCAAATAAAAAAATGGTAACATATAAAGAACACAAAAAATACCCTACTTTGAAATGAGATAGTTATCATCACAATCCTATATTTTGGATCGTAACACTCACAAATATTTTTAAAATGAAAAAGAGAATTTAAATACCTTCAAATTTGCACTGCTTGAGTAAAGTAGCAATAATGAGAAGGCAATTGTCATCATCATCAACCTCCAGAGTTCTGATTTTTTCAGAAAATTCGCTATTTTGTACCTCCATTGATTCTTCTCAGGAAAATAATTGATAGCAATTGATTGTTTTAGATGCTTTTTGTTGAAAGGAAAGAACCAACTTAAATAAATGAGCAAGAAAATTGAAGAGAGCACTTTCTAATTATTATTTAAACAAATATTTGAGTTTATCCTGTTGCACAAGACCCCATCTTAGATTTGCTTACCAAGTTTTGCACTCTCTTTTAGTAGCTTATTTATTTTATTTATTTATTTATTTATTTATTTATTTTCCTTTTTTGTTCTAATGCAATTAACAACATGACTATATAAAATCTACTACAATTTATAATAAATTTGTATATATCTACGGTCTAATTCATGATTTAGAGAAATAATATTCCATATATTTGCTTTAAAACATTTTGTAATCTCAATCATTGTGACATATTATTTTATTCATAAATATATTTTTTTTAAACTCACTTTCTACTTTTTATTTCCAGCACCTGCATAGTTTCTATCTTCAAAAATTTAATTATTTTTGAATTAATAACTTACTGTATATCGAATTCAATTAGTATTTTTTTTTATTTTCATCTAAAATTAACATCTATTCTTCTATAGATAAAATTTATTCTATAGATTAATCATCTAATGAGTTAAAAGTAGTAAACCTTCAAATGATATGCGACATGTCTGCTAGTCAATTCAGGAACATCCATCAGTTCAATAATTTTCTTTGGATAAGCTCCTGTAAAAAAAAAATTATAAATAAAATCAAATATTTTAAGGAGACATACACGTAGATAATCTTTGAATGATCTCATATTTTATAAAATATATGTTGGGGAAAACTTACTCTTCATGCCAAATGTTGTAATGGCTTCCAAAAAAAAATTCATGAAGGGGATCTGCCCAAACAAACCTACTCTTCTTTGGTGATGGAACTAAATTATGTTTATTTTCAGTCTCATCATATTTTCGCGCGGACTTGTCAATCTTAGCAACTCGTTTGCATGTATGCTTCTTCTTTCGCAATGTTACATATTCCCATAAATAATGTATGTCATCTTGTGATATGGGCTTCAGTATGAAGAAAACAACTCCACTCTCAAGTGCTTTAATAGTTGTAATTTCATTTTCATCAGCTGGTAAACCTGGACACATTCAATAATAGAGATTTGAGTCATATACTTTGATCAAAAATAAAAGGGAAAATACATAAGTACCCCCCCAACCTATGCCCGAAATCCCAAAGACACACTTATACTATACTAAAGTCTTATTACCCCCCCCCCTCCTAACTTATTTTATAAATAATTTTTGGCCTACATGGCACTATCAATCAGATATTTTGAAATAATTGTCAACACACGCTGGGCCCAGAAGATAGTGCCACGTAGGCCGAAAAGAGGTAGAAAATTATTTATAAAATAAGTTCGGGAGGGTAATAGGACCTTAGTATAGTATAAGTGCGTCTCTGAGATTTCGGGCATAGGTTGGGGGATACTTATGCATTTTTCCAAAAATAAAATAAAAGGGAGGGGGTTACTATGATAAAAAAAAAAATACATTTAGTGTAAGTAGATTTTACATTTAAAGACAATGTTTATTGCCACAAAAATATTTAGCATCAATTGAGTTAATGTCATTATCTCCCGATTTGCTAAAGTTTTTAGACACATTTATATATATAGAGGGTAGTTATAACAATCCATATTTATTATTTCCTCTAATAGAGAGAAAATAACAATAGTACGCCTTTATAAAATAAATAGTTTCTTGAATCTATCCTAAATAATTTAGGTCCTTTAAGTTAATTAAAACTAGACATTATTAATAATCTTTGAGTATTTAACAACTCAACGATTATAAGATTTAACAAAAGAACGTGAAAATAAAATGTTAAATGGAATCTCTCAATTAGACATACATTTTTTTCTATTTTAGGTATACTTTCAGTATTTTCTAGTGCAATTTTTGATGTTGTAATGTTTAAGGTTTGATGGAATATTTCTGATATTTCTAATTAAATCATTTATTCTCATAGTTCTTTCAAAGCTAATAACAAGAGTTATTTAAATATTTATGGAGAGAATAAAAGTCCTTAGTTTAAACACATTTTTTTTTAAAAACAATTTCAAGAAAATATATAAATAGAAGTGAAAATTTTAAAATTTGCACTAGCTCATACTAAGGAAGGTTTTCACTTTATTATCAAATCAATGTTATGTTAAGGAAGTCATAAAAATCAAGTTCAAGTAAAACAAGATAATTGAAAAAACAAGGAGAAAGTTTCTCAAGAATCATGCAATTAGAGACAAATTTAAGAAGTATATTGCACCTTTTTTTTGCTTTCTATTTTGGCCTAAATGTACATACATGCATAACTTAGGAGTGTTTAAGATTTTTGTTACTTTTTTCTAGGCTTAGCATAAATGTCCTTATTTCCATTAAAGGGTAGATTTGACGAATGATAGAGATATTTTCTTAGAGCATGAAATACTTATATTAGCTTGGATAAGGGGTTACTTAGTTATTCATTAAACCTTTCTATAATTACAACATAGCTAGGTGATATGTGTATGAGTTTTCTTCCTCCTTTCATTCAAAAATATTCATGTTCTAAATTTTTCAGTTATAAATTTATCTTTGTAAAATAAATGGGTAAATTCAAGATTTAATTGTGGGCTTTAATTGAGAATTGGTTAGTGACTTTGTTTGAACCACTTTTTATTGAAAAACACTCTCGATACCAACTGAAAATTTGAATTTTATTGACGAACTTGAATTGAGTTTTCAAATCTAAAATTAAATTATTATTTTTATTGAAAGTGTTTATTGTGATTGAAATTTGTTCTATATTGTTAGGTATCTTGAATATGAATTTTGATCTTGATTGAAGTTGATTTGAGTACTTCAGGTTCAAATTTTTATTTTACCATTGACAAAATTTTGACCTTTGATCATAAATATGAAAGCTATTGACATTACTTGTGAGGTCCTATTTTGACAAACCAACATTCTTACTTGTGATAGTATGTTTTTAGTTATGATGAGCTATAAGGGAGATATGAATAGTCATTGGAGTTTTTGTAGAAGTTTTATGATAATTATATTATCTTTAATTAAGTTTAATTTAATTATGTTCTACAACCTCCCTTAAATACCACAATAGCTATATGTGATTCATGTATGAATTTCTTATTTCTATCTATATCTACCTATATAATTAATAACTGATTCTCATAATTGAATATTATCTAATTAGTGTCAAGTTCTCTTTTGATTATTCTTAATATTTGTATCTTAATTATTCTATTTATCCCTTGTTTTATCTTAGGACTTGGGTAGTGATAATTATTGCTAACTCCAATGTGTTCAACTAGTTCTTATAGGGATGCTTGAAAGTTCTAGCCTAATCCTTATTAAACATATCTTTGATTTCTTTTCATCATCATTGATAATTTTCTTACGGTGAGTCGTTATTTCATATATAATGTGTTATATGAATCTTCAGGAGCCAAAAGTTATAAATAAGAAACTAATTCTAGTCTTGTTAAGAATATAAAAAATTATAAACTCACAAACAACATAAATGCCAAAATCTTTGGTTATCTCTTGTTGAAGTTGAAAGATGTTCATTTCAGGCATGTGCACTTATGTGATAATTTTGGCATTCAATTATCGTAACTGAATGAAACAAAGCAAATTCAATTATCACAGAAGTGCACATGCCTGAAATGAACGACTTTCAACTTCAACAAGAGATAGCCAAAGATTTTGGCATTCCTATTGTTTGTGAGTTTATAATTTTTTATGTTCTTCACAAGACTAGAATTCCCTTCATTTCAAGGTATCATGAATAGTTTTGATTTATATAAATCTAGATCTACATAAATCTCAAATAAAAAATGCTAACATGTAAAGAACACAAAAAATACCCTACTTTGAAATGAGATACTTATCATCACAATTCTATATTTTGGACAGTAACACACACAAAAAATTTAAAAATGAAAAAGAGAATTTAAATACCTTCGAATTTGGACTGCTTGAGTAAAGTAGCAATAATGAGAAGGCAACTGTCATCATCATCAACCACCAGAGTTTTGATTTTTTCAGAAAATTCGCTATTTTGTACCTCCATTGATTCTTCCCAGGAAAATAATTGATAACAATTGATTGTTTTAGATGCTTTTTGTTGAAAGGAAAACACAAACTTAAATAAATGAGCAAGAAAATTGAAGCGAAAACTTTCTAATTATTATTTAAACAAATATTTGAGTCTATCATGTTAGACAAGACCCCATCTTAGATTTGCTTACCAAGTTTTGCGCTCTCTTTTAGTAGCTTATTTATTTTCTTTACGTTTTTATTTATTTATTTATTTATTTTACTTTTTTGTTCTAATGCAATTGACAACATGACTATATAAAATCTACTATAATTTATAATAAATTTGTATATATCTACAGTCTAATTCATGATTTAGAGAAGTAATATTCCATATATTTGCTTTAAAACATTGTGTAATCTCAATCATTGTGACATATTATTTTATTTATAAATTATTATTTTTTAAACTCACTTTCTACATTTTTTCCAGCACCTGCATAGTATCTGTCTTCAAACATTTAATTATTTTTGAATTAATAACTTACTGTCTATCGAATTCAATTTATTTTTGAGTTAAATTTTGAATGATAAAAATAAAAGTTAAGAAATGTATCATATAAATTTAAAAAAAATGAAGAAAATATGTCATGATCTGAAAACTCATAATGGAACCTACAAACACCCACAGGTGGGTAAGTCGATCCATAGGAAGAAATGGCAAGTAATGGACATAATGGGAGGTGTCATGACCTGATTCCTCTAGTCACGATGGCACTACAGCTGCTATAATCCATCATTAGGTAAGCGAACCCATAGCCTAGAACGACAAATAATTTGTATAAGGGTAGAACTAACATAAATAACACTTAAAACAACAAAACGAGACAGAAGTGGAAGCCAACCAAAAACTACATACAAACGATCACTCCCAGAACCTCAAAGCCACAGGTGGGTAAACCGATCCATAGGCAGAAATGGCAAACCGTTTCAAAATTAAGAAAACTACCTAAATATGTACACAAGGAGAGAGGTTGATCCAAAACGAAAAGTGCTCACTCACGTCTCCGATCCCAAAAGTTTTTGAAGATGGCACAAACAATCACCGTCAATAGCTGGTACCATCATGAAACAAATGCAGAGTGTAGTATGAGTACCAAAACAAAGGTACTCAGTAAGCATTATAGGTCGACTGAGCAAGAACGGTAAAGACAATATCAAAAGATAGAATCTAGACACAAACTGAGGTCAAAGTGGATATGAAAGGAAGCACACGAGCATATAGAAAGTAAATCAAAGTACAACAAAACTAAACCTAACTAGACCCCATAAGCCTCGAACCCCCATAAGCCCAACAGGTACACACCATAGCTAAGTCTACTGAGAGAAGAGTACCATGAACCAAAATACGAGCTCCCAGCCCAAGTAACCTCAAATACTTAACAATCCAGTCAACTCCCAACCAAGCCAGCAAGAGTGACATTCATTCTAGGCCGCCCAACCAGCCAGTCCACTCCCAGGGACATAAGTCGCCCAGCTAGCAAAAGTTACGTGGGGGTGTATCAACTCTGAATAGAATCTCATATATCAACGCCGCCTAGCAAGCCGGTCCACTCACATGGGCGTAAGTTGTCTAGCTAGTGAGAGTGACCCAGGGGAGTGTCAATTTTGAAGCGTATCTCAAATACCAATACCAGGCCACCCTCGAACGACGTCCACACACAAAAAGTCTACCAAAAAGCTCCAAGCCTAGAAAATCCAATCATTTAACGCCGCAATAGCACAAAACCTTTGGTAATGCACCATAGCGGTAGAAATAAAGAGAGAAGATAGAAGATCCGTAAATATTTGAAAACGCCTAGAATAAGGCTCATACTATAGACTCAATTCTTCTACTCGAGTCTACAAGGATCTAGTCTGTCCAAATTGGTGTCGTAGAAGATGCAAGAAATTAGGAGTCTAAGGCAAAACTAGTCTAATCATAGTCTAATGCCGAACATGCTAAAATATATAACAAGTAACAACAACAAATCAAGCCACAACAACATGGAACATATACAATCCCTAACTAGCATGGTACTACACTTGAAAATACGGCCAGCCAAGCCAAAGCATTGTATCTAATGTAGGGAAAAAAAGGAACAACTAGGTACTCGCCCCCAATTCATTCAAATCAACATGACTTTACGTATTCAAGCTCAATCTAATAGAAAGGAAGTCATAGCCTACAAGTAGCTTGACCGCGTGCACTCCAATCTAATTAGCTCTGAACACTATGGGATTTGTGTAAAATTCTCTAAATATAAACTAGGTCCTAGGCCTATGGTAACTGGATGACTTTGGGCTTTCGCTTTTTAGTTAGCCTTTAATTAATTTTGGTTTAAAATTAAAAGATACTATAATAGATACTCCATCAAACTATACAATAAATCTATGCAAAGACTCCTATTAAAAGTTTCAGATCAAATCATAAGGCAACAAGGTTTTAAATGCTTGACTTCTTGGTGAAGAATTGAAGTTGTTCTTCAAGAACACACTTGTGAAAGAAATGCTTTAATAATGATGTATTTTGAAATGATATAAAAGTAAAAAAATGAAAATTAACCGAAAAGTACCGATATCAAAGAAAAACCGATATTATTGCAGTGAATTTTAAGAATCTAATTTTGATTATATATTATAAAATACCCAAAAAAATTAGGATGGTATAACGTTTTTTAAAATAATTGCACCCCCTTGTCAAGTATATCCTCCATTGTATTAGTAAACTTTTATATTACTAAAGTCACTAAATTTTATCCGTTGAATTTGTAAGGGAAAAAGGCATAAGTGTAGGATCAAAATAATCAAATATCCTGCGGATATTAACAAAGTAATTAACGTCAGAAGACTGTAAGTAAGAAGATAAATGAGAAATTTAACAAAAAAAAAATATAAATATTTAGTGTAGTTCGGTCAATTGACCTAATCCATAAGAGGATATAAACAATTCACCATAAACAAGAGGATATAAAATATCGAGAGAAATAACCTCACAAAATTTACTAAGAATAAGAAGTTCACACAAGTGGTAACATAACACTCGTGTCTCACAAATTCTCCTCCTAAATAGAACACTCCATGCCCTTAGATATAGTTTTCCATTAAATTTACATCTGCACGCAAGTGT
>JAJOOS010000450.1:0-45490 GCA_029582725.1 Solanum chiquidenum
GTCGCGAACTTGTTTCCCGACGAAATCTGCGAAAATAGAACTCAAGTTTGACTTGTTTAAATGGTCCAACTAAGTGAGGGGTACTTTGGGTACTTTGGAGAATTATTATAAACGGTTATTATACCTATTTTAGGGTATTTTAGTTGGTTAAAACCCCTAAACCTATTTTAGTAGGACACCTTGACGGGAATGCCTCCCGTCCTTTGGTGCTCAACCTTAACTTGTTGACAATTAGGACATTTGGCCACAAATTCCGCGATGTCCTTCTTCATCCCATTCCACCAATAGACTTCTCGTAGGTCACAATACATCTTGGTGGTTCCCGGGTGAATAGAATCCCGAGAACTATGGGCTTCTTCTAAAATTTGCTCTATCAAGCCGTCAACATTTGGAACACATATCCTACCTTGAGACCTTAGTACCCCATCTCCCTCTTGGGGGAAATCCTCAACGGACTTTTTGATTACAAACTCTTTCAACTCAACCAAGATAGGATCAAGACTTTGCTTAGACTTCACATCCATCACAAAGGACAGTTCGGATCCATTATGGAACATGACGCCACCCTTGGCGGAATCCAATAGTTGAACACCTAGTTGGGCCAACCTATGCACATCACGAACCAACTCTTTCTTTTCATCCTCTACATGAGCCACACTGCCCATAGACAATCTACTAAGAGCATCCGCTACCGCATTAGCTTTGCCGGGGTGATAAAGTACACTCATATCATAATCCTTCAATAACTCTAACAACCTTCGTTGACAAATATTCAAGTCTTTTTGACTAAACACATATTGAAGACTCTCGTGATCGGTGAAAACATCCACATGGACCCCATACAAGTAATGCCTCCATATCTTTAAGGCAAAAACAAATGCCGCTAATTCAAGATGATGGGTAGGATAATTCTTCTCATGGAATTTAAGTTGCCTTGAATCATAGGCAATAACCTTACCATTTTGCATAAGCACACATCCCAACCCCACTCTTGAGGCATCACAATACACCACAAAACCATCCGTACCTTCCGATAAGGTCAACACTGGAGCGAAAGTAAGTCTATCTTTCAATTCTTGGAAACTTTTCTCACAAGCTTCCGACCAGACAATCTTAGCCTTCTTTTGAGTGAAAGCCGTCAACAGAGAAGCAATGGAGGAAAATCCCTCAACAAACCTCCTATAGTAATCGGCCAAACCCAAAAAACTTCTAATTTCGGAAGGAGTTAGAAGTCTAGGCCAACTCTTGACCACATCCGTCTTCTTCGGATCTACCTCAATACCCCAACTTGACACAATATGACCAAGGAAAGCTACATACCTTAACCAAAATTCACACTTGCTAAACTTTTCAAAAAGTTGTTGATCCTTAAGAACTTGCAACACAATTGTCAAGTGGTCCACATGTTCATTCTCACTACTCAAATAGATCAAAATATCATCGACAAACACAGTCACAAACATGTCTAGGTATTGCCTAAACACTCTATTCATCAAGTCCATGAACGCCGTCGAAGCATTAGTCAACCTAAACGACATTACCACAAACTCATAGTGATTATACTGGGATCTAAAGGCCGTTTTTGGAATATCATCCCCTTTAACCCTCAATTGGTGATAACCCAAATGAAGATCAATCTTAGAGAAATAACTAGCCCCTTGAAGTTGGTCAAGCAAATCATCAATTCTCGGAAGAGGATACTTATTCTTGATGGTCAATTTTTTCAATTGACGATAATCAATGCACATTATAAGAGATCCATCCTTCTTTCTAACAAACAACACCGGAGCATCCCATAGAGAGATACTCGGTCGGATTAAACCCTTATCTAGCAAGTCCTTTAGTTTCTCTTTCATCTCCTTTAACTAGACCAGAGCCATTCTATAAGGAGGAACCGAGATAGGTTGCGTATCCGGTAAAAGGTCAATACCAAAATATGTTTTCCACTAGGGAGGAATACTGGGTAAATCATCGGGAAAAACTTCTGGGAACTCATTCACTACCAGAACCGACTCTAGAGAAGGGGTGCCAGATTCAACATCCCTTACCCTAGTAAGATAGTAAATACACCCTTTGGAGATCATCTTCCTGGCTTTACGACAATAGACAAATTGACCTCTAGGTATAGAATTTCCCCCCTTCCACTCTAAAATAGGCTCATTTGGGAATTGGAATGTAACCACCCGAGTCCTACAATCGATAGAGGCATAACATGCATGCAACCAATCCATACCTGAAATCACATCAAAGTCTAACATGTCTAACTCTACCAAATCCACCAAAGTAACTCTATGGGATAAGGAAACTGGACATCTCCTATAGATTCTCTTAGCCACCATCGAGTCACCAACCGGGGTAGAGACCAAAAAGGGTTCTACTAACAGTTCGGGGAGTATATCAAACTTCAAGGCCACAAAAGGTGTCACAAAGGAAAAAGTGGCACCGGGATCTAACAAAGCATACACATCAATAAGAAATACTTTTAACATACCGGTCACCACATCCAAGAAGCTCTCTTGGTTACCTCGGGATTGAAGAGCATCAAAACGGTTTTGCTTTGGGGCATTGGAGTTTGAACCTCTTGGAGGAGCTTGTTTATCTTCTCTTCCCTTAACCTTGAGCATCAAACAATCTCTCATCTTGTGGCTAATCTTCCCACAACTAAAACACCCATCGGTGCTAACTAGGCACTTACCATCATACTTTCTTCCACATTTTGCAAAATTAGGCCTAGCCACATAAGAACCACTACTATTACCCCTTTGAGGTTTAGGGTTGGAAACCCTATACTTGTTGACCTTGGAGCACTAGAGGAACCTTGGTTGGAAAACCTTTGTCAAAACCTTGGCCGACCTTATCCATCGGACCTAGCATTGGAGAAGTTCCCATCAATGGTTCTAGCTCTTTTCACCTCTCTATTCTTTTCCTTGAGTTTTGACTCCTCAATTTGTTGAGCGTATACCATAAGCCTTGATATATCCATGTCATGATGGAGCATTTCCGTACGTCATTCTTGTTCAACCAAGTCGGACACACTCGTCAAAAACCTACTCATCTTATCCCTCAAATCTGCTACCATAGTTGGAGGATACTTGGACAATTGAGTGGACTTAAGGGAATTCTCTTTCACGCTCATACTTCCTTGATGAATATTAATGAATTCTTCCACCTTAGCTTCTCTCAACTCTCGGGGAAAGAACCTATCAAGAAATGCCGATTTGAACAATTTCCATTCAACTAGGCCCGCTCCTACGGGTTTTCTACTCTTCTACTGATCATACCATGCTTTGAGAAACATCCTTTAGTTGATACGCGGCTAACTCCTCCTTCTCTACCGAATATACCCCATATAGAAAGAACATTATAAACCTCGTCGATGAACCTTTGAGGATCCTCTTCCACTTTAGAGCCATAAAATTAGGGAGGGTTCATTCGTGCAAAATCTCTAACCCTTGAAGCAGCCAAATTCACATTAGGATTCACATGAGTCACAACTTCTCTATTAGCTTGAGCCACCAATGCTTGGGCAAACATTTGAAAAGCTGACCTAACCTCCACTATTGACATAGCCAAAAGGGTCAATCAGAGCTTGAGGAGCTTGAGGAGGAGCTCCTTTATTCACTTTGTCTTCTCCCATCCTTTTAGCATTAGCCCTTCGTGTATTCATATCTTGAAGACACAATAGAAAGATTAGGAAATAGAAGTATTTTAGAGTTAAAACTCTAAGGCACGACTTAAAAGTAATGAAGAAGTGAAATTTCCTAAACATCTTGTAGCCTCTAATTCATAAGTGTGGCGCGCTTCACACTCATGAACAAGACTCTACTAGACGTGCTTATGAGACATCATCCTAGAATCATTCTAAACCTTGTGCTTTGATTACCAAGTTTATCACGACCCAGGGGTACCCTTGGCACATAGAACCCCAAAAGGCTCCATGTAAGCCACTTAGCATATCATAACATAAGAAATAGAACAATAAGAGTAAAAACACATTTCAAGTCTAAAATTTCCTAAAAGCAAAGTGGGTGTTTAGACTCTAAGTCTCAACATAGCCATCTATTACTATGTTCGAATGAGAAAAAGGGACACAACCCATACAACATATTCTGAAAAGAAGTACAAGACATGAACTACTAAGAATTAACATCTGTCCTCGAGTCTTGAGGACTCACCAACAAGCTAGGAGAATAAGAAAATCCAAGCTTCTAGCCACAATGATTAGCACCTTGAGAACCGAACCCTACACTTGAGAAAAATTTAGGAAAAGTAGGTGTTAGTACAAAAAGGCACTAAGTATGATAACAATGCATAAAAATATTGAGAACATGCTAAAAGGGACATTTTAGTGGCATGCATGCAATTTACTAAGTTAAAACATAATTTTGAAGATAATGGAAAAGTAAGAGTCATAAGCATACTCATTACATAGAACATCATATCATAAGAGGAACATATCATAAATACCCTCAAAGAATACTTCTGCAATGCATGAATCAGACCCCATAATCTCACCCATGCTAACTAAAGCTTCTTAAGTAACCATAGTTCATAATTCAAATTCTTGTTCATATTGTTGTTATAGTGGGAAATAAGCCTTAACCAACATAGACTATGTGAGCTTATCATGGAATACGGTGTCTACCCCACACCGAAAAAGGGTTGTCCTACTTGCCTAAGGTAGAACCATACTCTTAGCTTAGGTGGATCCACTAGCGAAATACCTATGAGGGTACATAGTTTATGGGATAAGGAGATTACTACTAGAAACCCATACTCAACTAAGATAGAAGGTTTCCATCTCATGAGATACATACTTTGGGAACCTGGACTCAACAAGCGTAGAAGGAACCCATTTCGAAAGCCCACCTCAACAAGTGTAAAGGCTTTCATTGGGAAGTTATACTCAACTAGCGTAAAATCTTCCCTCTCATATTCAATATCCTCTCGGTTCTAAGCATTAATTCTTATGGAGTTCATATTAAGTTTTGACTTAAGTTCAAATTCATCGAAGAATGTCTTGACACTCAATCCAATATAACTAATAAGATAACTCATTAGATCATGCATGAGAATAACCTCTCACCATCCATGTTTTCATATAGATTCAATAGGTAAGAAAGTGACGAGTTTGAGATTTGGACTCATTTAGGGCTTTGTTTATATAAAGTTAGTATCCTCAAATGCTTATTTTGTACAGATAACTGATGCAAAACCCTTGATTTTCAGGTATATGGATTGAGGAACAAAACAAGGACACTAACAAGCAAAAATGAACAAAACAGGCTGAAAGGATAAAGAAAGGCAGTGGTGATCGTCGAGGGGATATTTGACCGCATAAAGTTCCAGTGTGCCATGCCCTAAGGGAAGAAATCAGGTTTGCGACGTAAAAGAGCAGTCGGTGGATCCCCGAGTAGTTCTGTGATGCAGTGTTGGATCGCCCAAAGTTACAGACCTTGAGGATGCTGAATGCCATAGCAGAAAGGCGATGAAAGTGACCAAAGGGTGGCTCGCCGAGTTGTTCGGCGAGCCCGACTTACTTCACTGAGTGAGTCTTCACAACATATTTTTGAACATTTAGTTTAGTATCTAATATCATAATATCTTATCATAGCTCATATTTTTAGAACTGAGACAAGTTTTCTCTAGTTTTTCCTAAGCTTTGAAGAGTTGAAGTTTTTTAATTTTGAGAAATCGAAAGTGGGTCTTTGAGATTCTTCGAATTGGAGCATTGTATGGACGAATCTACTATTGCCCAGTTGATGGATAATCAATTTGGTAATGGTTTTTTACCTTTTTATGATGTCTAGCTAAAATCCTAATTCTTTGGGTGTCATTATGTGATTATGGGTTGATTTAGTTTATGGGTATTGCTAATTGTTAGTTTAAATGCTATTTAGAAGTGAGTTCAATCATTAGCTGTGGTTTAATTTAAGAATTGTAGTTGGAAATGCAGTTCTTGCCTTGTGTTCTTGGGTTGCTCGAGAGAGAGGTTTTAGAACTAAGGTTTTTGACTGATGGTCAGTGGGTATTGGGTTGACCTGCATCCAGCTCGAGAGAGTTAATCTAAACCCAATCCCACACATTTAGCTCGAGAGAGTGAATGGGCTAAGGTGTGGGCTGTTCTTATTTTGCATGCTTGTTGATGTTTGAGAGAAATCAACTTGATTCGGGGTAAATTGTTTGAGAGAAAGTTTATCTCCTCTATAGCATAGCTTACTCACTAATATTTAGCTTTTTTCTAACAGTAGAAATCACCCATTTGTTTATATTAGCCTATAATCGAATCACATCCCAAGAACCCATCTCATTATTGTTATCTCATATTGTTTCCCACTATTTGAAGTTGATAATCAAAACCAAAACCACCCATTTGACATTCGTGTCACCCCTTGATTTGAATGATGTTTTTATTCGATAAATTTTATTCCTATGACTGATTTGAACATGTTTATACTTTCTAATTGAATCTTATACACGTACCTCTCCCTGTGGGATTCAACCCCAACTCATTTAGTTGGGTTATATACTGACTAACAATCATTGACGCTTAGAATTGGATGAAGTGTCCTTGAAACGTTAATCAAAATGGCACCGCTACCGGGGAGTGGTGTTGTTTGACATTCTTTTGGTGAAGTTGTATTTTGTTCTTTTTAATCATAGTTGAATATACTTACTTTTAGCTTTGGTTTTTGTGTTGTTGTTATAAAGTAGGGGAAATGAGTGTCAACGGAAGCAATGGTAGCAAAGTGGGCCACCAAGATGACATCGGAAACCTCAATGATGTCAATGATACGAATGTAAATGACTCAAACCTAGTGGGTGGAGTTGATGCCATTCGCTTGCCTCCGGCTGAAGGGAACAATGTGTTCCACATTAAAAGCACCATGTTGCAGCTCTTGCAATTGTAAGGGTTGTTTGGTGGGTTGGCTCATGAGGATCCCCATGAGCATATAAGGAACTTTGTTGATGTTTGCGGGCCGTTCTCCTTTAAGAACATATCTCAAGAGTCAGTCCGGTTGAGGTTGTTACCATTTTCTCTAATGGGAGAAACATGTAAGTGGTTGGCTAAATTACCAAAAGATTCCATCACTTCGTGGGAAAAGCTTGTCACTTCATTCCAAGTGCGATTTTTCCCTTCTTCGAAGATGATGACACTTAGGGACAACATCCAAAGCTTCACACGTTTGGAGGGTGAGGCAATCCATGAGACTTGGCTAAGATTTAAGAAGTTCATGCTGCAATGCCCAACTCATGGTTTGCCTGACAATGTTTTGCTGCAATACTTTTACCGAAGCCTTGATTTGGTGAACAAGGGAGTAGCTGTTCAAATTTCTCTGGGAGGTCTGATGCAACAACCTTACGTTATAGCAGCCTTGGTATGACCAAAATTAACTGAGCAATAAAACTTTGGGACATAGCCCATACAAAAGCTCTAAACATAAAATAAAAGACATAAGGGAAATAGTGGGTTTGTCCTCGAAGCTAAGAAAACTCATTAAATAACATTTGATAAGTCATTACAAGGAAGTGACTCATAATACAATCCAAGTAAAGCATGCATCATTACATTAAGCATTTAAGTCAACATTCTTCATTAGCTTCATTAAGATCACATTCTTTCATTAGACAATAAGACATTAGAGAATCACACCATAGTCCTCTCAAAGCCTACTCGTGCAATGCATGGATGGCATCCCATACTACCACCCACACTTCATAGAACCTCTCAAGAAACCATAGCACGTATCTCACATGATGGGAATAAACATTAACCGACATAGACCATGTGAGCTTAACATGGAATCCAGTGTCTATCCCACACCATAAAGGGTTGGTCTACTTGCCTAAGGTAGGACCAGTAACATTTTAGCTTAGGTGGATCCACTAGCTAATAACCTATGCGGGCACATAGTTATGGGATAATAAAGATGTTCATTGAAACCCAAGCCTAACGTGGGGAGAGCTTCCATCTTACCATATCCACTCGGTGCTTAGCCTCTATTCCCATAGAGTAGTTCATTCACATTAACATTATTGTACTTGAGAGGAATTTCATTGGCCTATCGACCCAAGGTACTTATTACACATGAAAGGAACGCCATAATCCTTTTGATTCATGGTACATTATTAAGATAGCTCTTTGAATCCTCAAGAAATAAATGTCATAAGCCTATCTATTCATGGATCATCATTACATTAGTTCATTGACTCTTTAAGAAAGGAATGACATAGGCCTATCGATTCAAGAGTCTTCATTACATTAGTTTATTGGCTCATGAAAAAAAGAATGCCATTGGCATATCGATTCAAGATATAGCCTTAGAACACATCATTAGTCATTTATGAAAGGAATGACATTGGCCTATCGATTCATATTCATTGAGTCAAGACACATTCATTACACAAGAAGAGGATGCCTAAGCCTACCAATTCAAGATACCACAATCAACATTACTCTCATTTATACAAGAAGAGGATGCCTAAGCCTACCAATTCAAGGTGTACATTACATTTAAGAAACCCTTCACATTCTATCACCATCATTCATGAGTTTTAATTGAGAATAAGATTTAAATAATAACAAAATTGCATTCTAAATATGATCATAATAATTTCATTGAGATCACATGCATATACTTCACATCATGATCATACATGAATCATTCATGAAATTGCCCTCCAAGGCTATGAATCAATCTCAACCCTAACATATAGAATACTACATTAGATAAGGGGAATATCATAATTCAATATAGACATAAACAATTCAACATTCTTTCATGATCAATCAATAAATTCCCAATCACAACTCACAATTTAGTATTTTGGGGGAATGATGTGTTCATAGGGAAAATTCATCATAATTCATCATTAATTGAACAATTCATTCATAATTTATCTCATATAAATCTTTTGAAATGTTTTGGAATTGAACCCATTCTTAGATTGAAACCCTAGCTTTTTTGAGGGGGATTTTAGAAAATTGAAATAGTCTTTTGAAAGGGCTCCTTAAATGAAACTTAATCAAGGATGGAGACTACCATACCTTGATTGTAGAAAATCCACAAAATTGAGTGAGAAAGATGAAATCTTGAGCTTCAAACCTTGACTCCTTCTTCTTCGATAGTCATTTCTAGAGAGCGGATTATTTGGAGACGGTAGTTTCCATTTCGGTGTTTTGGGATTAATGAGTTGTAAGGGATGTTTAATACTTTAAAAAGGCTTAAATAAGTGAGACAAAACAGTATAAACCATCCCCAACCCATAACTAATTAAATAGGAATTTACCAACCTATCCTTACCTTTGGCTGAATTGGACAGATAGCATAGGGGTGACTTATGCCCCATGACCTACGGACCGTAGGTGGGCTCACGCCCCGTCCTGCAGGTCCATAGGTGGGGTCTGCAACTTGTCATCTTGGCCCTTGACCTACAGATGGGTTCCAAGGGGCGTGGAAGGACCTACGGGGCATATGTCCCATCCGTAGCTCCCAACACTTTTGACAATTTTTAATTCTTGGGCAGCTTTGGGGGTTAGGCTTTAGGGTCCTCCTCAAGGACCCTTGATTTTTCCTTGAGGGGTCGTACCTTGGCATTTAATTCTAGAACCGCTCAACCTAAGCACGGGAACTCATTTTACAAGTTAAGACCCCATATCAAGCTCAAAAACAAACTCGTAAGGAGCTAGTTTCACCTAGTAGTTTTACGGATCGTTACAATAGTGATCTCAACTTAAACAAGGCTTAAAGAAAAGAGTACAACTCAGTTTTAGCTCAAATGCATGATTCATATGAAGACATTACTCTGAAACTCAAAACTTAACTCACGCATGGGCTTCTCTCAAGCCCCACTAGAGTTTCATAACTTCCTCAATACTTTTGCTAATAATAACCCATCCATAAGGATCTTGGGCTATACTTTTTAACCACCTCTAGAATGATAGGTAGTCGAATGAATCTAAGAAACACACGAGTATGAATAAATCTCTATGACATGGCTCTATTACACTATTAAGAGTATGAAAGAAGGGAAACTTTTCTTAAATGTTTGTAGTCCCTCATTTATAGAAGTGGGGCCCTCACAACCATAAACAAGACCCTACTGATACAACTTCATAGACACCATAGGACACTTGCTCTTTGCTCTCTTACCAAGTTTGTCATGACCGAGCCTACACCCTGGACATGGCAGACACTCGAGAACCATTGTTGGTCCCAAAGCAAACCCTCATCGTGGCTTATTACAAGAGGAAGACTAACTCAAGCATACAAAGCTTAAAAGTAAATTAAATTCATTGAACTCCAATAGTGAACTTTAAGAAGGTCTGAATAATACTCAAACAAAAGTAAATACAGAAAACTCATCGACTCTGTCTATCTATGAAGCTTCTATTATTACAGAAAGATAATGGGACAAGACCGACGACATCTCAAAACTACTAACTGTATGGTAAAGGTAAAGTCCTCCGAATTATAAGAAGGCTCAACAAAGTTGATTGGAACATCCCATGACCTCAACGAAATGCCTGTTGATGATCCTTAATACCTGTATCTGCATCATGAAATGAAGAAGGCAAAATGGTTTAGTACATGGAATGTACGAGCATGTAAGAGGAATTCTAAAGCATAAACACAAACTTGTATTGGTCGAAAAGAAACATACTTACCTCTTCTCAACTCACTAAGTACAACTCAACTTAAAGAAACGTAGTTCAATTCAACTCCGAGAAAATAGGACTTAACTCAATGATAAGATATTCAACTCAGTGAAATAAGGCTCAACTTAATAATAAGATACTCGACTTTGGGTACACAACTCTGGATACTTAACTCTGGATACTCAACTCTGGATGCTCAACTCAATATAAAGCAACAATCCAGATGCAATATATCGAAAACTTTAAAATAGTAGAAAACAACTCAATGTATTAAAAATGCAATAGTAACACAGTTTGTATTGAACGATACAATATAAAATCTTCTTGTATATGAATATACAAAGTAAATTATGTGTATATAAGAATAAAAAATATCTCTGTGAGAGTTTCTCTAACCGACAACCATCACTATCAGCTCTGTGATGATACAACGTCTTGCCTCACGCTTCCAGGGTCGTCCTATACTTTGCCGGGGTATAAAACCTACTCACAATGTGGATCCACTAGTCCATGCTAAAATGCACTAAGGAATAATCTAAAAAGTATGACCCTTTCTACCAATGTTGGCTACATGGTTTATGGGGGTTGTGAGTTATCTGAACTCTCCCCAATATAAGTGTTCAATACTAGTCCCAAAATATACTAGCACATTTGTTTTGAAAAACATAACTCTCTCTGTGGTTTGAGATTATTACTAAAAAATATTTCTATTAAAAGAGATGGTACTCAGAACAGCTCATGAAAACTCTTTTGGAAAACTCAGTTTTCTCTCATCTTAAATGTAAAAACATTTACTCTTGGGAATACTTATTCCCATATATCATTTTAAAGAAAATGACCTCAGCTCTAATCTTCCTCAACTCAGTGCTTAAGTCTTTAAAACAAGTTTTAAAACTATTTGTAACAAAAAGACTTCTTAAAATAGGGTTCATGTCGAATTATGGACGTGAAGGACTCAATTCAAGGTTTTCAATAACCATGCATAGAACTAAATATTTTGAACTCAAAAACTCCAGAACTCAAGGAGTCAATCATACTAGTCATCTCAAGAATGCTCGACTCGAAGGGTTCATGTGGAATTATGGTCATGAACTACGCAACTAAAGTACTCAATGATACCTCTCATCTCAAGACTGCTCGACTCATATGGTTCATGCAGAATTATGGGCATGAACTACTTAACTCAAGGACCTTTATGGGTAACATGTAGCAATCCCATGATTAGAAATATAATCTCAAAAGGATTAGGGACTCCATAGTCAAGACACAGAACTTTAAGATACTACTCCTCTAAAAGATACTCAACTGATGGAGTTCAGGCGAAATTTATGGGGAAGAACGACTTGAATCAAGGGTCTAAATAACAATATGGAACTCATGTATACGACTCTTCTCAGTCTCATACTTAATTCCTCCAAACTCAGTTTTAAACTCAAGTGTTGTCTTTGAAAAACTTTTCAAGATTTATAACTCAAAATAGGGTTCATGATGAATAATAGACATGAACAAATCAACTCAAGGATATCAAAAAAAAATATAGAAACTCAATAATTATGAATTTTTTTAAAGAGTTATGAACTCAAGAACTCAAATCAACTTATCTAAAAAATACTCAAATCTAGGGGTAGAATCCTAGATTTCTCTTTTACTAATTTGAAAGAAGATGTAGAATGTGAAAATGAACAAGTCCAACACTATGATAGCCTTACATACTTGGAAGAACAAGGTTCTTGAAGAATTTTGAAGAAAAACTTGATTAGAAGCCTTGAAATCCTAGCTTGAAGGTTAACGATCAAGAAAACCTTTCTTGAGATTCTTGAATTAGTTTCTTGAAATCTATATGGCCAAGAAATATTATTTTCACTAGTGATTCATAATTGTATGGATGAATTTGAGTTGAAAAAATGGAATTCTTGGAGAAAGACTTACCTTAAAGAAGATTGAAAAAATCTTCAATGGAGTCTTCTACTTTGAATTTTTCTTAGGGTTTTGCCCTAAGGTTTTAGAGGAAGAGAATGATGGATTAAAAGATGAAAATCTAATTGATTTGAGCCTATTATTAGTCAATAACTTTGTTTAGGGTTTTATTGGAGGTAAAAAAACAAAAACGACCCTTTTTAATATTTTCCCATCGGCTAATTCGTATAAGCACTGTATCAGGTTACTAACATAGTCATAACTCTTTACTCCATAAATTGGATTGAAACAAAATTGGTGGCATTGGAAAGTATATTAAAATACCTTTAATTTGATAGGTTGTGGCTCACGTAACTTTTTTATTGTAAGAGATATGGTCGTTTGATATGACCCAAGTTGAATCTTACAACAAATCTTAATCGATAAGGAAGCTTCAAGAACACTTATAAGAAACTCATCAAAGAATTAAATTGGTCAATATATATGAATAGATTCGCAAAAGAAACTCATGATTGGCGTGTGGGTGAACGAACCCAACACTATGGAAGCTTACATACCTCAAAGAACTAGGTTCTTGGCGAAATATCAATTTCTTGAACGAAGGCTTCAAACTTTGAACTTTTTCCCCACTTGAATCTTCTCTCTAAAACCCTTAATGCTTTTGAGGATGAATGGAACTGATTCTAATCAGTTTACACCCTTAATTGGGTGTAATTTGTGTTTAGAATAACTGGGGTAAGGAAAGACTAAAATACCCCTCCTATTTTTGGGTAACTTTCCTTAAACGGACAACCTAACTTCAAAAGGGCATATCTCCCTCATATGATCTTTAAAATTAACAAACTTGGTGGCATTGGAAAGATGACTCAGAGATCATTCATTTGATATCTTATGGGTTTCCTAACTCATCATGTACTGAAAGGTATGGCCGTTTGAAGTTGACCCAAAACTCATACTTAGCATAACTTTCCAAAATTCCCAAATTTCCTCTTTCCAAAAATAATTTCTTTCTAGTTCTAGTTCTTTCTAATGCAGGATGTTACAGTGATACATCTAGTGACCTTAATACTTAAGAAAATTTTAAATTCTTTGGCAAAATCCTACTCAAAACGAAGGATGGTTCTAGTCGTAGCTAAAACAAAATTTTGGGGTTTACATCATCAACCTTCGTCAAGGAAACATGAGTGTGAAGGAATATGCTTTGAAGTTTACACAATTGTCTCGATATGCTCCTACTATGAATGTCGATCCTAGGGCAAGAACGAGTAAGTTCATTTCGGGTGTGTCTGAAATGGTTGTTTAAGAATGTCATACCACCAGGCTTATCAATGATATGGACATTTCTTGTTTTATGGTTCATGCTCAACAAATAGAAGAGGATAAACTTAAGGGAAAATCTAGCGAGACCAAGAAGGCAAGGACCGGTGATTCTATCTTCTCATACTGAAGGTCCCATGGACATGGTCATTCTGTATTTCCACAAAGGTTTTTCGGTCAAGATTCCTCAACTGCTCCATGAATTTCAACAAAGATAGGGTGTTTAACCCTAAGAATCAAGGAGGTAATGGTGGTGGATCTTTATTGTCTTCTTGTTCTAGATGTTGAAAGAAGCATGAGGGCAAGTGCTTAGCCGACATGGATGGTTGCTTCAGTTGTGGTAAATGTGGTCATAAAATAAGGGATTGTCCATCACTTTCGACTAAGGGAAGAAAAGGTAAACATGCTTCATTTAGTGGTTCGGATTAAAGTACTCCAAAGCAAAACCAATTCTATGCACTTCAGAATTGTAATGAGTAAAATGGTTCTCCTGATGTAGTTACCGGTATGTTGAAATTCTTCCAACTTGATATTTATGCTTTACTTTATCCCGGTGCTACCTGGTCTTTTGTGATGCCATACGTGACAATGTGGTTTGATATTCATCCAGATATGTTGTTAGATCTTTTTTCAGTCTCTGCTCTAGTTGGTGATTCTATTATGGCAAATAGGATCTAGAGAATAAGTCATGTCTCCTTGTCCCATAGAGTCACTAATGTTGATCTTGTAGAGCTTGATAATCTAGATTTTTATGTTATCCTTCATGTGGATTGGTTGCATTCATGTCATGGTTCTATTGAATTTAGAACCCATGTAGTCAAGTTTTAGTTTCCAAATGAAGTCATCCTAGAATGCGAAGGGTGAAATTCTATGCGTAAGAGTCAGTTTATTTCTCATCTTAAAGCTAGAAAGATGATCTCAATGGGTTGCATATACCATATTGTTCATGTTAGGGATATGGATTCAGAAACCCCTACTCTTGAGTCGGTCTCCGATGTTAACGAGTTTTCAGAAATGTTTCACGATGATTTACCTAGTGTTCCTCCCAAAAGGGAAATAGACTTCGGTATCGACCTTCTCCTAGATACTCAATCTATCTCTATTCCTGCTTACCGAATGGCTCCGGTAGAGCTTAAGGAATTAAATGAGCAATTGAAAAACTTTTTGAATAAGGATTTCATTTGGCCAAGTATCTCTTCATGGGGTACTCCAATTTTATTTATTAAGAAGAAGGATTTTTTGTTTTATATGTGTATTGACTACCGGCAATTGAAAAACTTTACCGTTAAGAACAAATATTCTTTCCAAGGATAGATGACTTGTTTGATCAGCTTCATGGACCAAGTTACTTCTCTAAGATTGACCCCCGGTTGAGCTATCACCAATTGTGGGTGAAGGAAGGTAACACCTCGGAATCTAGTAGGCTAAGTAAGCGGTCAAGTGAGAGGTCACAAGAGAGATTTGAGCTTGGGCACCCTTTACGAAGGCCCAGACGGGCCCTGAAGGCACCATGAGGGGTGGTGTAGCCCGTGGTGGCTCACAGAGTCGAGACAAGAAATGGTCCCCTCCCATGAACTCCTAGACGGCTTGTGGTGGGCACCACGATGCGTGGTGATGGTCATGTTGAGGGACGCAGTGACTGCCTTAATGGTGACCCTCCACACAAGCCACTTGACATCTCATGAGATCCATGTCTAGGTTCAAACGATCGTTATCTAGTATAAAACCCAACAAAGAGTTGGGGTCGAACCCACAGGGAGTGGTACAGGTTCAAACTCGAGTATGAAGTACAAACGTGATCTAATCAGTTATAGGAATAGAAATTATCAAAAAAGACTTGTAAACAAGTCAAAAAGGGTTGACACAAATGTCAAATGGGGGGTTTTGGTTTCCAATTATCAGCAACAACACAAATTAAACACGAGAAAATAACAATATACAAAGGAATTCTTGGGATATCATCGATTATAGGCAAATTTCACTTTATGGGTAATTTAAACTACTAATAGATAGCTAAATACCAGTGGGTAAGCTAGGCTATAGGAGAGAAAACTTTCTCTCGAACAACTATCACGATTCAAGTGATTTCTTCCCAACATCAAAAAGCTTAGAAAATAAGAACAACCCACACCTTAATTCATCTACTCTTTCGAGCTAGATAGGTGAAGTGTGGGTTAGGATTTACTCTTTCAAGTTAAACCCATATCAACCCAATAACTACAATTACCAATTGAATGGTTTGATTCTAAAACCCTTTTTCAAGCAATCTTAGAACTCTAAGTTCGAATTGCATTGGCAACTACAATTCATAGATTAAACCACAACTATCAATTAAACCCACTTATGTTAAGCATTTAAATCAGAAATAATCAATACCCATAGGCTAATTCAACCCATAATCACATGCTCACACCTCAAGAATTGGTGTTTAATCTAAACTTTATAAAAATGTAAAAACAATTACCAACTCGATTAGCCATCAGTTGGGTAATAGTATCCAAGCCTTTACAATGTTTTCCAAAGGTTAAATTCGGAGACCCACTTGCAAATCTTCAAGTTTGAGCCTCAAAAAGCTTCAAAGTCTACAATGGAACTCTAAAACTCAAAACAAAACTCTACTCAATGATCGCATGATAATAAATTTATAGTTCAAAATTCAATTTATAGTTGCCCAAAATTTGTCTTCAAAAGCCATTAGGCGAGATAAGTCAGGCTCACTGAGTGGTTCGGAAATCCACCATTTGCTTTCTTCCATCGCCATTTTGTATTGGTTCTCAGCATCCCCAAGTCCTGTAACTTTGGGCGATCCATTGCGTTACCGTGGAACCGATCAGCAAATTGTTGACTGCCCATTTTTGTCACCGAATTAGTTTCTTCCCCCAAGGCTGGCACACTGGAACTTTAGGCGAGCTCAAGAGCCACTCGGTAGTTCGCCGTGTGGTCTTGGCGATCACCATGATCTCCTTCTTCCACTTCTTCAACTTGTTTTGCTCCTTTTTTCCTGTTAGTGTCTTTACGTTGATCCTTAGCTCACATACCTGAAAATCAAGTCTTTAACATCAGCTTATAGCACAAATTAGACATTTGAGGACACTAACACTATCAAAACAAAACCCTAAATGAGGCCAAATCTCGGACTCATCAACACCCCAACTTAAACTTTTGCTTGTCCTCAAGTAAAATTTCAAGATCAACAATTCAATAAGGATGCCTCAAATAGTGTTGCATAAGACTCAACATGAATGCACACAAAAGGGTACAAACTACACATACAATGCTCAATTGTGCACTCAAAGATTCAAATTGTGACTCACCATTATTAAGGATACTCAAGTTCACAATACTTTCTTCAAATGCAAGTTCAAGCTCAACAAAGGTACTCAAATCCTTTCACAACAAAGATGATTCCACATTCACACAAAGTTCTTTTAAAGTTCCAGAATCACATACAACTGTCACACTCAAAAAGGCGAACACATGCATGACTTCACCCATAGGATTGCCCTTATTTTCCAATAAACATTCATTTCAGCTCACTAAAGATCACAAAGGTTTTTTTAAGGCTTGTAACAGGGCTGAGTATAAAGATAAGGTCATTTGGGCTTAGTTGCTTCTACCTTCATGAAGTATGGCCTGAAAATCACTCTTTCCTCTTCACTTTCACATTCACATTCAAACATGTTAAAACCCCACCACCCCATTATTCAACTAGACATAATCACCTGATACCCTATTTTTCACTATCTTCACACTTTATTTCACAATTCTTGCTCTTTTTCAGTGTTGCCTTTCTTTCTTCTTTTCTTCTTCCTTTTTTTTTTTCTGAAGGGGCTTCATCTTTTGTAAAACAGTCCAACAAAGGGGGAGTTGCTTTTACACTTCTTGACTTTCCTTCTTTTCACCACACCCCCAACTTAGGCTTTTGGCCTAAGTTATCTATTCAAATAAACCAAAATTTCATGAAGATTATGGGTGAATGGATAAAGAGGTCAAAGTTGTTCAAGTTTCTTCCAAGTAAAGGATAGGCTCAATGGGTGCCAAAACAAGATTCACATTTCTCACAAGGGTGGCCACAAAAATGGTATATTGTTAAATCGGTTCACTCTTCAAAATTCTTGCCTAAGATCATTTCAATTGCTCGCCTCACTCAATCAATCGGACTAACGGGGCAAGTTGTAGGTGTCATTAAATACAATGTTCAAGATGACCTCACCACACAAGGCATTAATACTAATATCAAACAAGACTCTATATTTTCTAGCTAGCGTCCACTGTTCATTACACGACACTCATTCAACAACCGTCTAGTCAAATGAGATGCTAAAAGTTCATGTATTGCCTATGTAACTTAGTTTTCCTCATTGTAGCTGCACATTCATTTCGTTCAATTAAGAGCACTATTCAAGTCATCGTTATTGACCACAACCGATATTCAAATTTGCACAAAAAATAGCCACAATCACACACACAAAAGGTGGCAAAATTTTAAAATTGGTTAAAAAATAGCTCTTCACATCGAAACATTGAGCCACAAGCTAAGATCATCTGCAACACAATTCAACAACCAAGATATATATCAAAACCAATAAGCTAAATATTCACAAAACCATACTATCAAAAATGTAACGACCCTAAAAACGAATAAGTGAAACTAGAGTCTAACTTGTGTGTCTTGGAGTTGTGGTGAGGTTTCATGTTGTTTTATGTTGTCCCAAGCTTTAGTTAAGGGGTTTAGGGGTTCAACGTCAAGGTACGACTCCCCATGGACCACCCTAGGTGTCCTTGAGGAGGACCCTAAGTCTAACCCCCAAGACCCCTTGAAACTAAAAACTTGTCAAAAATATGGTGACCTATGGAAGGGGGTCAGGCCCCGTGGATGGCCTCCGTAGGTCATGTCCCCCAAATGCACCTCTCTGACCAGAACCACAAAGACACATGACGGCTCATGGTCACACCCATGGTCTATGGGTGGGGGTCTCGTTGTTCACACCTGTTTGCTATCAAATGGTTCGGCCATTGTGAGGGTGAATTGGTAAATTCACCCCAACCCCATATTAGTTGGGGGACGGTTATTTTAAGTTATTTATTGTATTTTAAGAGTATTAAAATTGTTAAAACATATTTTAGACTTCATTATTTCAAAACCCCTAAGTTAGAAACCTCTCTTCTTCAGAAGCTCTCTCTCTAGAAACCTCCATTGGAGCTGAAAACTTCAAGCTTTCAAGGACAAATCTTCAAGGTTTTCAAAGGATTTTCGTGAATTTCTTCTCTAATAGGTATGGTAGTATTCAACCTTGTCTAATTTTCCATTCAAGGAGCCAATTCAAAGGTGATTTCAAATCTCAAAAGTTTACCCAAAAACCTAGTTTTCAATCTATGCATGGGTTCAATTCAAAACGATTTATAAAGGCATTATTGCATTGAATTGTGGATTTAAAGGTGAAATAATATAATTTCTTCTAAGAACCCATGATTTCCCCCAATTTCTTAAATTGTGAATTTTGATTAGGAATTGTTTGATTATGGGAGTATGTTGAATTGCTTATGTTTATAATGTATTAATTGTTGAATCATGTTTATTTCCATATTCTATTGTAGTATATTAGATTTGTGGGTTTATGTTGGTTCATAGACTTGAAAAGGGAAAGTTATGATCAATTACTTGTTGAAGTAGAATTGTGCTTGAGCTATTGATCCACTTGAAAGGTGGAGGTGTTTAGTTACTATGTATATTGTGATTATGGCCTTAAAATTCAAAGTATTAATGACTAATGTATGATGATGATGTGAAGTATACGTGTGTGATCTTAGTGATAGTATGATGATCATGGTTAGAAGGCAATTGTATCAATGATGATGCTATATGTGAAAGGCTATTCTCACATACTCACACACACTCATAGATGACTAATGAATGAAGTTCTATGATAATGTTAATGATGTTGAGTCTATTGAAAGGCTATTATCAATTGTACTCTAATGAATGAAAAGACATGTTGTAAAAGTACTTTCTCACAATGTGGGATTCTTAGGTGAAAGGCTATTCTCATCTTTGAGCTTTCCAATGAATGAATGTTGGGTTTGGATGGATTCTCATCCGTGAGTTGAGGCGGCGTATCTAGTAACAATCCCTATATCCCATTTTAATGAATGTTGGGTTAGAGATGGATGCTCATCCGTGAGTTGAGGCGGGGAATCTAGTAACAATATCTTATCCCATAATAATTAATTAAGGTAATGAAATTTAAGTACTATGTGGGGAATAATGCTAAGCACCGAGAGAATATGAATTGGGGTGGATGCTCATCCGTGAGTTGAGGAGCGGTATCTAGTAGCAACCTCTTGAGATGGATGCTCATCCTTAAGTTGAGGCGGGGTATCTAGTGGAAATCTCCCTATCCCATAACTATGTGCCCACATAGGTCTATAGCTAGTGGATCCACTTAAGCTAAAATGAATGATCCTACCTTAGGCAAGTAGGAATCCTTTATCCAGTGAAGTTGACATCGGGTGTCCATGAGTTACTCACATGATCTATGTCGGTTAAGTCTTACCCCCACAAAGAATGTTATTGAACTATTGCTTCTCAAGGATGCACTACTTAGTGTGGGTGGTTGAATGAGACGCCACTTATGCATTGCACAAGTAGGCTTTCAGAGTAGTCGTGGTGTGTTTGTTATAATGTCAATAAAATAATTGGACTCTTGTGATCATGTTAATGAAGGTGTTGACCTTATGTCTAATGAATGAAAGTGTTCTTAATGAAGCTAATGAATGGGTGACTTAAATATTTATATGTGTAATGTAAGAATGCATGTTATACTTGGATTGTATTCATGACTTACTTCCTTGTTATGAATTGTTGAGTATGAATGTGCCTAGCCTATGGTGACTTGAAAGGAACACTTAGTTTGAGTAGTATTATGGGATGCTACTTTCACATTGCACAAGTGTGACTTAGAGTTATCTTAGGTGATGGTCCTTATGTGATGATCATGTCTTATGTAATGTTTATGTTTCTCATGTGTGACTATTATGTAAGGATGAAAAGGTTGTATGGTGAGTTCACCTTTGGTAACCTTAAGGTAATACTTTTGTGTGGATGGTGGTATGGGACGCTATCCATACATTGCACAAAGTGTTACTTAAGGGTTACTTGATGTGAAGGGTTAAGGTAAAGGAAATGGGTTATATGTGGAGTATGTTCTAATGTGAATAATGACTTGTATGTTGGTTGTGTTGGGATACTATGTCTCTATTATCATGTTCATGAAGTTTTATCAATAATGGCATAAAGCATGATTTTACAACAAAATGTCCGTTTTAAGTAGGTTGTTGCATGGCTATCATGCTTAGTACTTTATTGTGCTAACCCATTCTTCTTCTATGTTTAACTACAAGTGTAGTTTGCGGTAATTGAGTAACTCTCTCTAGTTGGAGCTTGGATTAGACTTCTTCCAAGACATCCTTTGGTATGTCCTCATAGATCGAGGACAAGGACTCTTAATGTTTTCATTTTATTTTCATGTAATAGACTATTTTAGCTTTGTATTGTAAAGGGTCGTGTCCCTACTCTTGTTCAATGTTTTGTCTAAGATGGCCATGTGAGACACAGACCTCCGCGTGCTTTTAAATGATATGATTTTGATTATTGGTTTTATAAAGAAGAGTTTTTAAATTTCGCACTTTTTTCAAGTATCTTATGTTATGAATGCTATGAGGCTTGTATAGTACACCGTGTTGCATCCGGGGCCTAGTATCGGGTCGTGCCAAATATGGTATCAGAGTACAAGGTTTTGGGAATGGTCTTAGGATCGATGCCTCACAAGCCACGTCTAGGAGAGTCTTGTTCATCGGTGTGAGTGGCGACACATCTATGACCGAGAGGCTATAGGACATTAGAAAGTTACATTTCTTTCTTCATTCTTCAAGTCATGCTATAGAGCTTAACTCCATAACTTCTCTCTCTTAGTCCTTATCCGGTGGTCTTGAAGATGTGACTACTTAAAAGGCTTATGCAGCAAGGATCGAGGGAGAAAAAGGTGAGTATTGATGTTAATTGTTGTTATGTGACTAGATGAGGCTTGTTATGTTAGATTGGATAGGATAGATTTAGATGTTGTCTTTAGTATGAATGGGTTGCTATATGGTTCTGTGTGATGGTGATAGAAGGTCATGATGAGTTTGGAAGTAAGTTGAAAGATTTGATGAATGAGGTGTTTTAGAAAGGTATTGATGTGTATAGTGAGTAGACTTTTTTTTAAGAAGGTATACGTGTAATTCACGTTGTTTTAATCACCTTTTGGGATGAGTGTGAACGTATATTGATGTTTTGCTCCAACCTTAGAAATTGAAAGAAGTGCAGTTGTAAAAGAGTTTGTATAGGCTTACCCCTAAGCGGGGAGGGGGGGAGGGGTAGATAATGTGCTTAGATGTCAAGGTGGTTGATTATCCTTGATGTTCATGAGTTAGCCTTTCTTGATTCTCACCTTAAGAGGTATAGTGAATTTGAGGAGTTTAGACCCGGTGTGGTAGACTCATATGAAACCTTGAGTAATGTTGGTAAGGTTGTTTGTAAGCAAGAGTTGCTTAATGAGGACCTTCCTAGTTTAAAAGCTCCGGTCTGTTGATGGTTTCTTATAAGTTGTGAATGTCTTGTTAAGGTGCCTACGATGTGTTCATGTTAGCCTTAGTTGGGTTTTCTCCTAAGTGGGGGATAGTGTGTTGAATAGTAAGGTTATTGAGAGTTTTGATATCCTTATCTCTTTCCTTTTATTCCTATTCAAGCTTGAGACTAAGAGCTCCTTGTAGCTTACTTCATGTTTTGGAGTCATGTGTGATTATGAGTTTCCATGGTCTTCTTCTGTTATGCATGTTCTAGTTGAATTCTTGTTTAAACTAGAAAATGAGTTTTCATGATTTATGTTCCTCATGTTGATTTTCATTTAGTATGAGTTCTATATATGCTTCATGAGGTGAAATGTTGAACATGCCTAATGTGCCTTTGAGAGTATTTGCATATTGTGCCTAATGATGTTATGATTATCATGATATGAGTTGGAGAATGTAGTGCCTCCAATGAAATGAGAAATGTTGAAGTATTGATGCATAATGAGTTTGTAGAAGTAGTCCCCACTTTCTTGAATTGCATGGAGTTTGTTTGAGATGGAGTTGTTGTTTCCTCCTAGTTTTATGCATTGTTTATGATGTTGCATGGATGATGGGCTGCTAGTCTTGAGTCGTTAACCCCTTAATGTGTTTTAGTTTTCATTCAAGAATGAATGTTTCTAAGTGGGGGATAATGTAACGACCCTAAAAATGAATAAGTGAAACTAGAGCCTAACTTGTGTGTCTTTGAGTTGTTGTGAGATTTTGTGTTGTTTTATGTTGTTCCGGGCTTTGGTTGAGGGGTTAAAAGTCAAGGTATGAATCCCCATGGACCACCCTAGGGGTTCTTGGGAGGATCCTAAGTCTAACCCCCAAGACCGCTTGAAACTAGAAAATTGTCAAAAAAATGGTGACCTATGGAAGGGGACCACGCTCCGTAGGTCCATCCACGCCCCGTGGATGGCCTCCGTAGGTAATGGCCCCCAAATGCACCTCTATGACCAGAAACACAAAGGCACAGGATGGCCCGTGGTCCCACTCACGGTCTGTGGCTGCGGTCTCGTGGTTCACACTTGTTTGCTGTCAAATGGTTTGGTCATTGTGGGGGTGAATTGGTAAATTTACCCCAAGTACATATTAGTTGGGGGACGGTTATTTTAAGTTATTTATGGTATTTTAAGAGTATCAAAAGTGTTAAAATATATTTTAGACTTCATTATTTCAAAACCCCTAAGTTAGAAACCTCTCTTCTTCAAAAGCTCTCTCTAGAAACCTCCATTGGAGGTGAAGACTTCAAGCTTTCAAGGTCAATTCTTCAAGGTTTCCAAAGGATTTTCGTGGAGTTCTTCTCTAATTGGTATGATAGTCTTCATCCTTGTCTACTTTTCCATTGAAGGAGCTAATTCAAAGGTGATTTCAAATCTCAAAAGTTTACCCAAAAACCGTGTTTTCAATCTATGCGTGAGTTCAATTCTAAATTATTTCTAAAGGTATTATTGCATTGAATTGTGGATTTAAAGGTGAATTAAGATGATTTCTTATAAGAACCCATGATTTCCCCTAATTTCTTAAATTGTGAATTGTGATTGGGAATTGTTTGATTTTGGGAGTATGTTGAATTGCTTATGTTTATAATGTATTAATTGTTGAATCATGTCTATTTCCCTATTCTATTGTAGTATATTATATTTGTGGGTTGATGTTGGTTCATAGCTTTGGAAAGGGTAAGTTATGATCAATTACATGTTGAAGTAGAATTGTGCTTAAGCTATTGATCCACTTGAAAGGTGGAGGTGTTCATTTACTATGTATATTGTGATTATGGCCTTGAAAGGAAAATTATGAATGACTAATGTATGATGATGATGTGAAATATATGTGTGTGATCTTAATGATAGTGTGATGATCAAGGTTAGAAGGCAATTGTATGAATGATGATGCTATATGTGAAAGGCTATTCTCACATACTCACACACACTCATGAATGACTAATAAATTAAGTTCTATGATAATGTTAATGATGTGGAGTCTATTGAAAGGTTGTTCTCAATTGTACTCTAATGAATGAAAATACATGTTGTGAAAGGACTTTCGCAAAATATGGGATTCTAAAGTGAAAGGCTATTCTCATCTTAGAATCTATGAGCTTTCCAATGAATAAATGTTGGGTTGGGATGGATGCTCATCTGTTAGTTAAGGCGGGGTATCTAATAACAATCCCTATATCCCATTTTGATGAATGTTAGGTTAGATATGTATGCTCATTCGTGAGTTAAGGAGGGGTATCTAGTAACAATATCTTATACCATAATAATGAACTAAGGTAATGAATGTTAAGTACTCCGTGGGGAATAATGCTAAGCACCGAGAGGATATGAATTGGGATGGATGCTCATACATAAGTTGAGGAGGGGTATCTAGTAGCAACCTCTTGAGATAGATGCTCATCCGTAAGTTGAGGTGGGGTAACTAGTAGCAATATCCCTATCCCATAACTATGTGCCCACATAGATCTATAGCTAGTTGATCCAGTTAAGCTAAAATGAATGGTCCTACCTTAGGCCAGTCGGAATCCCTTATCCGGTGAGGGTGACACCGGGAGTCCATGAGTTGCTGACATGGTCTATGTCGGTTAAGGCTTACCTTCACAAGGAATGTTAATGAACTATGGCTTCTCAAGGATGCACTACTTGGTGTGGGTGGTGGAATGGGATGCCACTTATGCATTGCACAAGTAGGCTTTGAGAGGAGTTGTATTGTGTTCCTTATAATGTTAATGAAATGAATGGACTCTTATGATCATGGTAATGAAGGTGTTGACCTTATGTCTAATCAATAAAGGTGTTCTTAATGAAGCTAATGAATGGGTGACTTAAATGTTTGTATGTGTAATGTAAGAATGCATGCTATACTTGGATTGTATTCATGATTTACTTCCTTGTTATGACTTGTTGAGTATGAATGTGCCTAGCCTATGGTGACTTCAAAGAAACACTTAGTGTGAGTAGTAGTATGGGATGCTACTTGCACATTGCACAAGTGTGACTTAGACTTATCTTAGGTGATGGTCCTTATGTGATGATCATGTCTTATGTAATGTTTATGTTTCTCATGTGTGACTATTTTGTAAGGATGAAAAGGTTGTATGGTGAGTTCACCTTTGGTGACCTTAAGGTAATACTTTGTTGTGAATGTTGGTATGGGACGCTATCCATACATTGCACAAAGTGTTACTTAAGGGTTACTTGAGGTGAAGGGTTAAGGTAAACGAAATGGGCTATATATGGAGTATGTTCTAATGTGAATAATGACTTGTGTGTTGGTTGTGTTGGAATATTATGCTTCTATTATCATGTTCATGAAGTTTTATCAAAAATGGCATAAAGCATGATTTTACAGCAAAATGACCGTTTTAAACATGTTTTTTCATGGCTATCATACTTAGTACTTAATTGTGCTAACCCATTCTTCTTTTATGTTTTACTACAAGTGTAGGTTGCGGTAATTGAGTAACTCTCTCTAGTTGGAGCTTGGATTAGACTTTTTCCAAGACATCCTTTGGTATGTCCTCATAGATTCAGGACAAGGACTCTTAATGTTTTCATTTTCTTTTCATGTAATAGACTATTTTAGCTTTGTATTGTAAAGGGTCGTGTCCCTACTCTTGTTCAATGTTTTGTCTAAGATGGCCATGTGAGACACAGACCTCCGCGTGCTTTTAAATGATATGATTTCGATTGTTGGTTTTATAAAGAAGAGTTTATAAATTCTGCACTATTTTCAAATATCTTATTTTATGAATGCTATGAGGCTTGTATAAGACCCCTTGGGGGTTGAGTACACCGTGTCGCATCCGAGGCCTAGTCTCGGGTCGTGACAAAAAAAGTGCCAATATTCACAAAAATAGTGTATAAAAAGTAACATAGAGGGAGGAGAAAATTCATCCTTTCAGGCTAAGCCTGGGGTGAAGTCTGCATCTTAGTCACTCCATCTGTCGGGTCATCAGTGCCCGGGGTCTCATCTCTCTAGACATCAATGCCTAGGGTCTTAAAAATCGTGGCTCCACTAGAGCTCACCATGGGAACATCCCTCAAATAGGCCTGAAAAACTGAATCTACCATGGACTCTTCTAAGTCAGTCAGGCCCTCAAAAATAGTCTCCTCCTGAACACCAAGTTGCTCCTCATTTGTCTTGGTCTATGTCTCAGCAACAACAACATCAACCTAATCTCATTTTCGATAGTAGCTAGAGGAACCTTAGAATAGGCTCAAACATCTTTATTCGGGTCATTTGGGATCTCCATCATCCCAACTAGCGAAGTAAAGGGTCCACATCCTTTCTCAACTTAAAATCATCGGCCTTCAAGGCCCTCACTACCTCAGTAGTAACCTATTCTCTCTTACAACCCTCTACTCTAGATGTGAGGGCATCAATAAAATCCCTAAGAGGCATCAATGAAGTAGTAATAACTCTCTCAATCATCTCGAGAACCGCAGCCTCTAGTCGGGAGGCACGCACATCAGAAGAATGGGCAAGGTGCCCCATCTTGAGGAGCATGGCCTTGGTGATCAGAGGCCTAGAAACAAGAGTACAAGCAGCAGATCTAGGGTGCGGGGGAGAAATAGAAGAGGAAAGAGTGTCGGAACGAGCAGAGCTAGAAGTACCTGAAGGCCTATGGGCCGGAGTAGGCATGACTAGCTCTACAGGTAGTTTGTCAATATCAACCTCCGGGGATGTGTCCACCGGAGCTGCTCTCCTCCTGTCAGAATCATTTCTCATGTACACGACCTCTATAGTCAGATGTCGGTAGAGGATGTGGGTGTAATCTCAACATCCCTCTTCTCATCTCAAGGAACTCTGGCCTGTCTGCATAGCTCAGTGATCAACACCAGAAATGAGAGAGACGCCTGGTGCTGCTTGGCCCTCATGGATATCTCCCACTCAATAATAAGACTTAGATTGAGCTTCTTCCTAGAAATAATACATCCATGACAAGCCTTCTTTGGGCGGCGGAGGATAGACATGTTCTGGAACGGCATGATCATACTACTGATAAACCTAAACCAATACCTCACCGCCGAATTGAGATCCTTCTTCTCTATTTGCACTCTGGCCTTAATCCCATTTGGGGTGCTGTCAGAAAGAAGAGGAGCCAACCATCATTTTAAGTCATCCAGAGTCTGTGTCTGGATCATACTCTGGTAGTTATGCATGAAGGTATAAGTGCACCCTAAACCGGCATTTATGTCATCACTTTCACATTTCACTTTCATGCCCCTGACAATCACATAATCAACTAGTTTGAAGGCTCTTTCCTTCCTCTTCACTTTCGGCACCAAGTCTCTGTAGGCCGAGTAGAACTCCCAGACCGAATTAAGAATATAGGAACACCGAGGTTTAGTGAAAATATCAAACTTGTGGGACTTGAAGGTGTTCCATATTTCTGGATACCTGTCCACCACACCATGTGTGGACAATCTCTTTTCCTTAATTATAGTCCTCAGTCCCTCATCCTTAAGTTTGTTGAGAGACCGAAGAGGAGGACCCTGTACTAGTGGCACCCGAACCACCGTATGTGCTGGAGCTAGAGGAGGAGGAGGAGTCTGAGCTACTGGGATCCTAGATGGATCATGCATCCCTTGAGAGTCAAGCTCTTCTCTCTGGGTTTGTAACAACTAATCATCCTCAGGCTCAGAGATAGAGGCATGAGAATCTTGTGACTTCCCCTCGTTGTCTGATGAGGTGAGGTGAGTCTCGTAGACTCCTTCACTGTCAGAGTTGTACTCTGGTGTCTCTTCCATAGGCGCCTTTCCCTTTCCTTTGCCTTTGCCTCCCTTTGTAGGGAGTTTGGATGTCTTCGCCTCCATTTGTAGGAGTTTGATTGCCTTTAATCTAGAAACAGATGCAACCTCATCGATTGAGGTTGTCAGTTTAATCGGCGAGGTCAGTCAGTTTTCACCCCAATTCTTTAAATTTCAACCCGCAGCCCACGAAAATAAAATTAAACACCTACACTATGTAATTGAGATTAGACCCATACTACCCATGCCGTCGGTGTACTCAAACTTCCCCCGGATTTCGCCAAAATTGGCTATTTAACATCGTTTTCCCTTCAGAATGATGTCACACGCTCCATCATTGGGCAAAAATATGCCATTTATCACAATCCGGGGTTACTTAGACTTGACCCACCTAGATGCAACAAAATTTTATTGTAACCCAATGATTTAGATTCTATATTAATAAGAAAAACACAGGAATCGATCAATTACACACAATAGGAACTAATTTAAGTCATTACAGGCAATCCGACAATTAAACATGATAAAATCAACTACCCAACAACAATCAACAACATAGTACCAATTTTCATTCAAGATCAACTGCATATGGAGTTTGGGGTTCGGAAAAAACAACATTTAAAGCCAAAAACAAGATTGTAAAGCTAGGCGGCAAGGATCCATAATTCTGAGCAAAAAATTTGCAAAATACAAAGGTAAAAACATAAAAATACTAAAGATGTCAAGCCGGGTGAGAGGGCACGGCAGTTGAAAAGTTAAGAAAGCAAAAGGTTTATGAAATTTAAACCGTTTGGCCTTTAAAATCTTTAATTTTGCGAACCCTTATGTAATACCCCAAAAACTAGTAGACCAAACTAGAGCCTCAAGCTAGGGTTCTCGAGTTTAATTTTGAGGGTTAGAGTCGTAGATAAGACTTCCCGTACTTAGAAAAAGAGTTTAGGGGTTAAATGTCTAGGAACGTGTTACACCCCGTAGTTTAGAAGACCATTTAGGGTTTGGTTGAGGGTCACAAGGGCAAGTGCCATGGGAAAGGGGCAAAGCCTAAGCCAAAAGCTAAAAGCCAAGGCTGCCCCAACCTTGGCAAGGTGCTGCCCCATGTTCACGACCATCACCACAACCAGTGGTCTTTACCATGGTTCATAGGAGGTCTTCTGAAGATCCCTTAGGATTGTGGGAGGCAAAGCCTTGAGGCCAAGCTACTGCCTAAGGACCACGTGCCACTTCACGGCCAGTGGTCATGATCACGGTTCGTGGGAAGGCTCATGGAAAGGCTCGTGGTTATGCCTTTGGTTTGTGGAGGCAAAGGCTAAATATCCTAGATACTGGTCCAAGACCACGAGCAGGACCATGGTCAGTGGTGAGGACCACGACCCGTGGTGCCTCTCGTTAAGCGTGGACAATAGGCTGCCAAGTGGAGGAGTTAATGGGAAATTCCAAACGTGGGAGTTATTGGATGGGGTCATTTTGCCTAGTTCTAAACCCCCTATATAAGATATTTTAAGCTTTTGACAACCCATTTAAGTCACTATTTCACAAGACACAAATCAAATCCCCAAAATAGACTTCTCTCAAATATTTCTCTCTAGAAAACCCAAGACTTGAAGTAGAAGATAGAGCTTGCAGCTTAGGTCAAGGACAAGGCTCTATTGTTGCAAGATTGTGTAAGGGCTTTGCATCAACGTATGTTAGCTTATTCATCTATGGGTTCTTCCACCCATAGAGCCCCTTAGTTTTCCCCCAATTGTGAAGGTAAAACCCAATCTAAGCTAGAATTTCTTCCTATGTTGTGGGTAGTGATTGGTATGATTCCAATTGAGTGGATAATACCTAATTATGATTGGTTTATCTTTGAGTTGTGAAATTATGATGAATTTATGTGAATTCCATGGTTACCCTAGTCAAACTGATGATCTTTAATTATGTGGGTTATTTCCATGAAAGGTGTAATTGAAGGTTCATAGGTGATCTTCTAGAATTAATGTTTTGAGTAGTAATTGTATAAGGCTATAAATATATATACATGAATTGAACTAGAATAATGTGAATATGACGGGTGTTTATTAGTAAGGATTGAGATTGAACTTACATGATGAATTATGACTAAAATCACCTAGTAATGAAGAATGTGATTGAATGTCTTGTGATCTAGATATGAATGATGATAGAATGAAGTAAAGCTTTGAGATTAAGGCTTGCAATAATGAATGTTGAATCACTAAGGCTTTGAGAGTAAAGTTACTGGGATGAATATAAGTCTAATAGGTAGAATTGTGGTGAAAAGCATATACTCACGTAACCTACCTTATGAATGATTGAAAGTATAAAGTGATAGAATCACTTGAATATGAATTGATTGTCAAGGACATCCTTCCATGAGACATGAGTATTAAGCAAGGCTCTATAGTATAAATCTTGGGGTGTATGCTTGGCCTAAAGTGGATAGTTACAATGAGATGGAGTGTCACACAAGACAGGGTCCAGGCTCCAAGTTGAAAGGAGAACCACACCTAGTTCATGTGAGGACTATCCAAGTTAAAAGGGGAACTGTTACGTAGTAGAGTGTGGGTTTTCACAAAGTTAGGTCTCATGAGATGGAAGCCTTCACATAGTTGAGTTAAGGTTTCTAGTAGCAATCTCCATATCCAATGAACTAAGACATGCTTGAAGAAGCATCTCATAGAGTTCAAAAGCATAAATTAACTAAAACTTACTTAAGGGAGTACCTCATAGTTTTCAAGAGTATAAATGGACTTCGACATGCTTAAGGTAGTATCTCATAGGGTCCATGTTAATAATGAACTTAGACATGCTTAAAGAAATGTGGCATAGGGTTCAACCTAATAATGAACTAAGATGTGCTTAAAGGAGTGCCTCATAATGTTCTAAAGTTAAAGAGAGGAACTAGTTTCCAAACCAAGAAGTATTAGTATGAGGACCTAAAAGTAGTACTTAGCATAAATAGTATTATGGGATGCTATTCATGCATTGCACAAGTATGACTTAAGGTTATTCAACAAAATGTTCTCTTGTATGATGCATGTATTGATGGATTGTTGCTATAGTAGCCTTCCATGATAATATTGACTTAGGTGATAGTTCCCTTGTCTATATGAAGAAAACTAAGAATGAGATCAAGTGAATGGTAGGTATGCATATGGTGACTGCAAGGCTATGCTTAGTGTGAAATGGTATTATGGGATACCCTTCATGCATTGCACAAGTGTGATTTGAAGTTACTTAGGGGTATAGTACTCCTATAGAGTGGAAGCCTAAGATTGACCATGCATAAAGACTATGATTAAGATGACCAAAATGGGGTTCTTAGCTTTGATGGTGTTATGTGGTGCTATTCATGCATTGCAAAAGTATGCCTTGAGGTTACTTGAGAATAGTCCTTTATGATATGAATGACTATGAGTTGAGTAAAGATTATATGATGTCTATGTTGGAGACTTTTCTTATTATTATGTTATTGTCTCTTATACTTATAGTTGATGTTCCATGAAGTATTGGATTATGTATTATGTTGACTAACCCTTATGATATGCTCTTATGTTATTATGCTAGCTAACATATTTAGTACATCTTGTACTAATGCATATTTTTCCTACATTCTAATCAAATCTATGGTTCGGAGATTTGAGTTCCAATCTTGTAGCTAGGTTTCTAAGGAGCAAAGGAGTGAAGATTTGGTGAGTCCTCATAGCTTCGAGGACAAACCCACAATTTCCCTTTATGTCTTTTATTTTCATGTTGAGACTATTGTATGGGCTTTTTCCCAAGAGTTTTATTCTAAAGTTTGTATTAGATGTTTTGAGACAAAAGTGTAGTAAAGACTTCCGCTTGATTTTATGAAAAGTTTTCGATTGTATGGATAAAAGTTTTTAAATTTTCCATACTTTTCTATTATCTTATGTTATGATATACTAAGGGCTTGTATGAGACCCCTTCGGGGTCAAGTACACCATGTTACATCTAAGATGTACCCCTGGGTCATGATACCTTTGGTGGTATAAGTCGTGCCCACCGAACCACTCAGTGATTTGCCGAGTAGTATTTTGGCTCGCCGAGTTTTACAGAGTTCCCCATCAAGCTGGTGGTTCCAACGGCGGTCCAAGTTGGGGATCACCGACCTCTTCGGCGGTTCGCCGAATAGATTTTTGCTCGCAAAATTACCCATTTTCCAACAATTTTCACTTTTCAACCTGCACAATCAACACCCGTTATTCAAAATCAAAAACTAAAGCATCAAAAAATTAGGTTGCCTCCCAATAATCATCTTATTTAATGTCGTGGCATGACATAAATACCAATTCAAGGATCAATCTTCGGGTTTGCCAAGGTATCACTTGGTAGGCCCCCTTTTGGCCTTAGATTCAAATGGGTCGAGATTTGACCCATTTCCATTTCCAGCTGCTTAATAGAGACTGAGTGAGAAGTCAATGTCTGATTGAGAGTTGAGACATCCTCCTTCATCTCTTTTAACACTTTGTCTGACCTTGCAAATTTTTTGAGAATGCGTGAGAGCATGTATTTCGTAAAGGTATTTTCTGACTCCTTGGGCTTTTGACGCTCATAGGGTGGGACGTACCTATCCTTGTCACCCTCTCTTTCCTTTCAAGAAGCGTTAGGATCACACCAATCTATGTCATGGTATCTGCATCCCTCATCTCTATTCCAAGATGGATTTCTACTCGGCCTTGGATAGGTTAAACGATATCCTCCTCCATGATTAGCTAGGAAGTCAACTTCCTCATAGTACAACACATCAAATTGAGTTTCTTCGTGGTTTTCTCCACCAATACCCACATTATTTACACTCTTCAACCCACTACCCATCACATTTTTCACCAATAGATAAAGTTGGGTCATCATCTTGGCAATGTTTTGTTCTCTCTCTTGATCCTTTTTTATCTGCTCTTTGGACATTCTGAAAATGGGAGGAGAGACTTTGTGCTCATGAGTGTACCATGCCTTATTGATTTTTGTCATGCCGGATTTGAGGCGCTACTTCATAAGCCTGTTGCATTATTTCTTCGGGAACAAGTTGGTCAGAAAATCCTTTGTTCATCGAGTCAAAGCTCCTATAAAAGTACTATTGAAATATATGATTTGGCACTCCGTGAGTGAGACATTAAAGCACCGACTTCTTAAATCTCAGCCACGTCTTGTGGATAGGTTCACCCTCCAAGCGTTTGAAACCTTGGATGCTATACTGTGGATAGGTTCACCCCGGCAACGACGCCATTTTGTTGTTTTGCATAATCAACGACACAACTTCCAGTACGAGTGTCTACGATCGTGCAATAGTATAGTAATCCAACCAAGGGTTGTGGTCGTGTCCCAAGGGAGCAATTTTGAGAATTAATAGAAAAATAAAATTTGTTCTAACTGCCGTAGCTAAAGACATTAACGATTAAAAATATTGTAAATTAAAGGGGGACAGAAAAGTGTGAATTGACAATAGGGGTTTTGTCAGTAGTAAGTAAAAACAGAAAAATAAACAAAGATTTCTAAATAGTGAGAGAGGATTCTTGGGATGTGATCGGAATACGGGATAATCTAAATTGTTGGGTACATGCTTTCGATAGAAAATTTATACAGTAATAGTGACTAGGTTAAGCTTTACGTGGGAATAAATTCTCTCTCGAGCACCTTACCCCGTTTCAAGTGGGTTCCTCTCAGACACCCACTTGCCGCATGAAGACCAGCCTATGCCTTACCCCACTCACTCTCTTGAGCTGAGTGTTAGGATATGGGACTAGGGTTCACTATCTCGAGTTGAATCTGATGTCGACCCATTCCTTAGGCCATCACTCTAGTAGTCTTGGTTTAGTGACTTCTTTGTCGAACAAGCCGAAAATACATAAATAAACTTGTATTTGCAATTAAAAATTTGTTAAAGTTATCCACAACTACTAGACGAAATCACCATTAAACTACATCTAATCTATCAGCAAGCAAGACCCAACAACAATCTTAACCCATATTCGCTAAATTACACCCCAAGAATTAGGGTTTTTAGCCACACATCAAGAGACAGAAATTTATAACTAAATGAGCTTGCATTCAAATGGGTATGAAGATTTAAGTCTTGTTACAGGCCAAGAATAAAGAATCCAAGAGACCCAAGTCCAAATCCTTGGAGATGAAACCCTCTTTTTCTTCAAGTTTTCAAAACCCTCTCAAACTCAAAGCAAAAATAAAAAGTACTAAAAATTATATTAATTGTTACACACTAAAAATCTGATGCTAAGCTACAACTCTCAATGAGTATTTATAGTTTTCAAAAATTTGTGTTGCAGCGGATCATTCAGCGACATAAGTCGGAATCGCCGATCAGCTCGGTGATTCACCCTTTAGTGTAGTTCATCGCCTTCTTGCACAGTCCTTCAGCATCTCCGTGCTTTGGGTCATTGGGCGACAGAATACTACTTTGCGGAAGTTCTCGGAGATCCTCAGGCCTTCATTTCTTCGTTCTTTTCAGCCTTTTCATTCCTTTTTGCAACGTAGTGTCCATGCTTTCCTTCAAACTTCAAATACCTGAAACTTAAGTTTTTTCATCAGATCTTGAGATAAAATAAGCATTTGAGGACACAAATTCTATTAAAATAGCCCTAAATGAGTCCAATTTATGGACTCATCAGTAAGCTCACCTCAAGAGGTGATAGAATCCCTTGGCAACTCAGCTAACTAATTGCTAGACTCACCCTTAAAAGAGAATGGAAACAACCTGAGACAAACTGATTTTTGTGATACTTTCTTATATGGCAACGGGCGAAAAACATCCACGAAGTTCCTAATATGCTGATGGGGGTTTTCGTGAGCCAATCCTCCATATAGACCTTTCATTTGGAGGAGCTGTAGCATTGTGCTAGTGACATGGAAGACAACATTCCCTTCAATTGGATCTAGATGTATTGCACCCACACCACCCTATGGAATTGGGTCATTTACATCATTGAGGTTCCCAATATCATCTTGGTGGCCCACTTGGCTACCAATAACCGCGCTTACACTCATATCTACCTCTATTCACACAAGCAAGACAAAACAAAAACTAAAGTAAGTTGATTCAACTATAACAAAAAAGATCACAATTCAACTTCAATAAAAGTATTTTAAACAACACCACTCCCCGGCAGCGATGCCATTTTGATTAATGTTTCAAGAACGTCTCATCCAATTTTAGGTGCAAAACGATCGTTATCTAGCATAAAACCTAACAAAGAGTTGGGGTCAAACCCATAGGGAGCGGTACTTGTTCAAAATGAAGTATGAAGTACAAACGTGATCTAATTAGTTATAAAAATATAAATTATCAAAAAATACATGTAAAAAAGTCAAAAGGGGTTGACAAAAATGTAAAATGGGGGGTTTTGGTTTGCATTAGCTACACCACAAACAAAACATAAGAAAATAACAATATAGAGAGGAATTTTTTGGGATGTGATCAATTATTTACAAATTTTACTATATGGGTAATTGAAACTACTAATAGATAGCTTAATATAAGTGGGTAAGCTAGGCTATAGGTGTGATAGCTTTCTCTCGAACAACTATCACGATTGAAGTGATTTCTTTCAATTATCAACAAGCTTAGCAAATAAGTATAACCCACACCTTAATTCATCTACTCTTTCAAGCTATATAGGTAGAGTTGGGGTTAGGATTTACTCTTTCGAGCTAAACCCATATCAACCCAATAACTACGATCAACAATTGGATGCTTTGATTCTAAAACCCCTTTTTGTAGCAAGCTTAGAATTCTAAGTTCGAATTGCATTTGCAACTACAATTCTTATATTAAAACACAACTATTGTCACGACCCAAGGCTAGCCCCTTGATGCGACACAGCGTACAAGACTCTAAAAAGTCTCATACAAGACTCATATCATGTCATTCCATAAGATAATAGAAATAGTACGGAATTAAAAACTTTTCTTCAAATCCATACAATCGAAAACATTTGCCACAAGCGGAAGTCTATTCGTCTCACATGGCCATCTAAAACAATATTTTGAAATAAAAGTAGGGTCACGACCCTGTACAATAGAAGTCTAACAAATGTCTATTACATGAAAGAAATGAAACATCAAGTACTTGTCCTCGAATCCATGAGGACATTCCAATAGTCTTGGAAGAACTCAATCCAAACTTCAACTAGAGAGAGTCAACTCAAATGCCGAAACCTACACATGTAGTAAAAATAAAAGAATATGGTTAGCAAAATTAAGTACTAAGTATGATAGACATGCAAAAACCACGCTTAAAATGGACATTTTCTTTGAAAGTCATGATATATGCCAATTTGAGAAAACTTCATGAACATAAGTATAATAGGCATAATATACAAACATAACCGACATACAAGTCATTTCATCACATTAGAACATAATCAATATGTAAGACATTTCATCACATTAAGCTTTCACCTCAAGTAACCCTCAAGCTGTACTTTGTGCAATGTATGATTAGCGTCCCATACCACCATCCACACTAAGTACCACATCAAGGCCACCAAAAGTTAACTTACCATTCTTCCTTTCAATCTTTTACTCAATACTCATACATAAGAGACATAAACATTTCATAAGTCATAACATCACATTAGGACCATCATCTAGGGCAATCCTAAGTCATATTTGTTCAATGTATGAATAACAACCTATACTACTACTCACACTAAGTACTCCTTTGAAGCCACCATAGACAAGACACATTCATAATCAATAAGTCATGACAATGAAGTAACTCATAATACAATCCAAGTAAAACATGCATCATTACACTAATCATTTAAATCAACCATTCTTCATTAGCTTCATTAAGAGCACCTTCATTCATTAACCATTAATACATTAGAGAAACAACATAACCCCTCTCAAATCTTGCTTGTGCAATGTATGAATGAAGTCCCAAACCCGCACCCACACCCACACTAAGTAGTGCATTCTTGAGAAGCCATAGTTCATTAACATTCTTTGTGAGGGTAAGCCTTAACCGACAAAGACCATGTGAGCAATTCATGGAATCCTGGTGTCACCCTAACCTGATAAAGGTTTCCTACTTGCCTAAGGTAGAACCATTATTTTTAGCTTAGGTGGATCCACTAGCTAGACCTATGTGGGAACATCGTTTATGGGGTAGGGAGATTGCTACTAGATACCCCGCCTCAACTCACGGATGAGCACCTATCTCAAGAGATTGCTACTAGATACCCCACCTCAACTCACGGATGAGCACCCATCTCAAGCCATATCCACTCGGTGCTTAGCATTATTCCCCACGGAATACTTAACATTCATTACATTAGTTCATTATTATGGTATAAGAGATTATTTCTAGATACTCTTCCTCAACGCATGGATGAGTATCCATCTCAAACCCAACATTCATTCATTTAGATAGCTCATAGATTCAAAGATAAGAATAGGCTTTTAACTAAGAATCCCCATATTGTGAGAAAGTCCTTTCACAACATGTCATTATCATTCAATAGAGTACAATTGAGAATTACCTTTCAATAAATACATCATCATTAACATAATCATAGAAACTTCATTCATTATTCATTCATGAGGGTCTGTGTATGCGAGAATAACCTTTCACATATATCATCATCATTCATAAGTGCTAAATTGAGAATATGCTTTAAATCACAACACAGTTACATTCTAAACATGATCATAACACTTTCATTGAGATCACACACATATACTTCACATCATAATCATACATAAATCCTTCATGAACTTGCCTTCCAAGGCTATGAATCAACATCAACCCATACATCTAAGATACTACAATATATAATGGAATTAACATGATTCAACAACTAGTTCAATATAAACATAAGCAATTCAACATACTTTCATGATCAATCAACTCCCAATCACAAATCACAACTTAAGATTTTTGGGAAAAACATGGGTTCAAGGGATAAATCATCTTAATTCACAATTAAATCATCAATTATACCATGATTCATAACATATAAACCTTTGGAAAACGTTTGGAATTGAACCCATGCATAGATTCAAAACCCTAGGTTTTGGGGGGATTTTGGAGACTTGAAATCATCTTGGAAATTGGCTCCTTGAAACAAAATAAGTCAAGGATGAAGACTACCATACCTTTAGGGATGAAACTCCACAAAAATAGATTGAAAAATATGAAATCTTGAGCTTGAGAGCTTGAATCCTTCACCTCTAATGGTGGTTTCTAGAGAGAACTTTTGAGGAGAGGAGGTTTCTATTTTGAGTGTTTTAAAATAATGAATTCTAAAAGAGAGTTTAATACTTTAAAAAGTCTTAAATATCTTAATTAAATAATAATAACCGTCCATTAACTCAACTAACTTAAAAAGGATTTTACCAAACCACCCCTACACTTGGCCAAAAGTTGACAGAAAGCAGTGATGACCTACGACCACTTACCTATGGACCGTAGGTGGGGTGACGCCCCATCCTATAGGTCTGTTGGTCAACATTTGGGACCTTGACCCATGAAGGCCACCCATGGGGCGTGGATGGACCTACGGGGCGTAGGTCGCATCCGTAGCTCCCAACATTTTTGGCAGATTTTTGGTTTCTTGGGTTCTTGGGGGTTAGGCTTTAGGGTCCTCCTCAAGGACCCCTTGATTGGTCCTTGCGGAGTCTTACATTGATGTTTAACTCCTAAAATCCTCAACCAAAGCCCAGGACATCATATTACAACTCATAACCTAATAACAAACTCAAAATGAACTCGTTAGGTTCTAATTTTACCTACTAGATTTTCGGGCTGTTACAACTATCAATTAAACCCACTTATATTAAGAATTTAAATCAGTAATAATCAATACCCATACGCTAAATAAACCCATAATCACATAATCAAACCCCAAGAATTGGGTTCTTAGCTAAACATTATAAAAAGGAAAAACCAATTACCAACTCGATTAGCCATAAGTTGGGTAATAGTCTCCAAGCCTTTACAGTGTTTTCCAAAGGTTAAATTCAAAGAACCACTTGCAAATCTTCAAGTTTGAGCCTCAAAAAGCCTCAGAGTCTACAATGGAACTCTAAAACGAAAAGGAAAACTATACTCAATGATCGCATGATCATAAATTTACAGTTCAAAACTCAATTTTTAGTTGCCCAAAATTTGGCCTTAAAAGCCATTAGGCGAGATAAGTCACGCTCGCCGAGTTGTTCGACGATCCAACTTTGCTCTCTTTCATCACCATTTTGCATTGGTTCTCAGCATCCCCAAGTCCTATAACATTAGGCGATCCATTGCATTATCGTGGAACTAATTGACGATTCCCTGATTGCCCATTTATGTCGCTGACTTGGGTTTTTCCCCTGGGCTGGCAGACTGGAACTTTAGGTGAGCTGAAGAAACACTCGGGGGTTCAAGGAGTGCTCTTGACGATTACAAGGAGCGCCTTTCTCCCCTTCTTCATTTTGTTTTACTCCTTTTTGTCTATTAGTGTCCTTACCTTGCTCCTTAGCTTACATACGTGAAAATCATGGCTTTAACATTAGTTTATAGCACAATATAGGCATTTGATGACACTAAAACTAACCAAACAAATCCCTAAATGAGTCCAAATATCGGACACATCAATGTCTCATTGAGTGGGTCATGAGGAGAGTGAGTTTTGGGGCAGGCTTGCAAATTCCTTGACGGCTCATGACGGTGGTTGTTTAGGGGGTGTGTCAGCTATAAGTTTAGGGGAATTTGGGACTTTTCCAAATTTCTTTAAAATAATATTATGTCATTTTACCCATGCCTAGGACCCCTATATAAGTAACTTTAACCCCAAATTCAACCAATTAAAGTCCCCCAAATTCAACCAATTTAAGTCATTATCTTAAATTAACCAAAAGAAATTGGGTTTTTCCCCTCCAAAATATTTCTTTCTCTAGAAACTTGAAGAAAAACAAGGGTGGAAGCTAGAGCTAAAGGTCAAGTATCCATTCTCCAATTTTTTGTGGGCTTTGATAGAAAGGTATGATAGCTTTTCATCCATGGAATCGTTGAATCCATGGAGCCTCTAAGTTCTCCCAATTGAAAGTAGAAATTCCCCAATTTGAGTTAGAAATTTCTTCTGAGTTGTGGGTCTTTAAGAATGTTGATTTAATTGATTGAATTATGATTGATTGTTCATGAATTGAGATGATTCTATGCTTTTAAGATGAAAAAAACATGAACCCATGCTTAACCTATATATGTAAGATTAAATTAATTAAAATGGGTTTTACTCTATGAAAGGAGAATTCATGGATATATGTGTATTTTATAGGATAAATAAGATACAATATGAGTTGCTTTGAGATTTAAGCATATGTGATGATTTATGATGAGAACCGCTTTTAGAGTGAAACATATGTTATTAACTCTTGATAACTGATGTGATTATTGTGGAATGGATTTTCCCACATGATTTTCTTATGTATGAATGTGAAAGACTTTCTCACATTGAATGATTCTAGGTTGAAAGGATTTCTCAATTAAAATAAATCTAAGCTTAGGAACTATGAAAATGATGAGTCTAGAGGCGATTACCCATGACCTCTAAAGAGAAGAATAAGAGGTGATTACCCATATTTCTTAGAGTCGGACAAGAGGTGACTACCCATGTCATATGATAGAAAGACAAGGGGCGACTACCCATATCACATGATGTAAGGACAAGATGCTACTACCCACGATCCCAAAGTAAGTTGGACAAGAGGTGACTACCCATGATACCATAGTAAGTTTGACTAGAGGGGAATATTCATGATCCTTTAAAGTAAGGCAAGAGGTGATTCACCATGCCCTTAAAATATAAGTTAGCATATGTTATGATAGGTGATGAGCTTGGATTGTTGCTTGAGTTTTGCTTCCATGATGAGTAAAGACTAGTGGCGGTTACCATGTCTTGACTAAGTATGAATGGAAGATACTTCAAGAAGTACTCCTTGTGTGTTGTGCTGATCTATTATATACATTGATTATACTTTATGACTTATGTTAGCTAACTCTTATGCTATGTTTATACAAGTTTTCATATTTAGTACATTTTGTATTAACGCATTCTCTTGCTTACATTTCTTATCCAAATGTAGGGTCTGGCATCTCATTTCTCATCCCCGTGGCTAGGATCCATAGTAGAAGAAGAGTTGAAGATTGGTGAGTCCTCATTCATCCGAGGATTTGGCCACTACTTTCCTTATGTTCTTTACATTTAAGGTTTGAACATTCATGTACGAGCTACGTCCCAAGATTTTATTATATTAGATTGTTTTTGAGACAAGTGTATTAGACTTCCGCTTTGAAATTTTAAAACTTTTTGTTATGCTGAAAATGTTTTAAATCTTGTTGATTTCTATTATATTGACTATGAAAGCTAAGTGGCGTGTATGAGGCTTCTCGGGGTCTTGTATGACATGTTACATCTAAGGGGTACCCTTGGGTTGTGACAAACTTGGTATAAGAGCACAAGGTTTAGAAAGGTTCTAGGGTGACTCAAAACCACGTAAAGTAGAGTCTTGTTAATGAGTGTGAAGCGCACCACATTTATGAATGAGAGGCTACAACCTTTTTAGGAAACTTCACTTCTTTCTTCACTCTAAGTCATGCAATAGAGTTTGACTCTATAATGTCTCTCTCCTAATCCTTACCCGATGGTCAACATGATATGACTACTCGAAGAGCTTTTTCTAGAAGGAATGAGGGAGAAAATGTTGGTCAAGAAGCTCCTCCTGAAGCTTGTCAAGATCCGGTTGACCCTTTGGCCGAGCAAGTGACTAATGTAGATTTTAGGACTTATTTTCAAGTATTGTCTCAATCCGTGATGGCCCAAGCCAATAAGGAAGTTATGTTCCCCGTGAACCCAAATGTGTGTACGATGACATCTAGAGTAAGGGACTCCACTAGGATGAATCCTTCAGAATTCTATGGTTCTACGGTTGAGGAAGATCCTCAAGAGTTCATTCATGAGGTATATAAGGTGTTGTCTATCATAGGAGTGACGCCGGTGGAAAAGGCAGAATTAGCCGCTTATTAACTTAGGGGTGTTTCTCAAATTTGGTTTAATCAATGGAAAAAAGTAAGACCAGAAAATGAGGGTCCCCATGATTGAGAAATGTTCAAGTCTGCATTCCTTGATAGGTTCTTTCCTCTTGAGATGAGGGAGGAAAAAGTTCTTGAGTTCATCAATCTCCGACATGGGAAAATGAGTGTGAATGAATATGCTTTGAGGTTCACTCAATTGTCAAGATATGGTCCCTCTATTGTTGCAGACTCAACGACAAGGATGAGAAAGTTCATTTTAGGTGTGTCCGAATTTGTAGTGAAAGAATGTCATTCTGCTATGCTTGTCCATGCCCACCAAATTGAGGGCAAAAAACTTAAGAAGTGGTCTAGGGAGACAAAGAGGGCTAAAACCGTCGATGGTAATTTATCTCATGCAAGGTTCTATGGACATGGTCATCCTAGGTTTCGACAAAGATTTTCTAATCAATGTTCCTCCAATGCACCTAAGTTCAAAAAAGATAGGGTGTCTAACCTTAAAACTCAATGAGGTCGTAATGGGTCTTCATTAGCAAGTTGTGCTAAGTGTGGAAGAAAGCATGAGGGCTAATGTTTAGCGGGTTCTAATACTTGTTTTTGTTGTGGTAAAATGGACCACAAGAAAAGAGATTGTCCTTAAATTGCTAAGAATGATGGAGATAATTGTCGTAGGGCTCAACCATATCCTTCATCTGGTCCAAGTGGTTTGGGTCCGAATGCTCCAAAGCAAAATAGATTTTATTAACTTCAGACTCATGATGACTAAGAGGGTTCTCCTGATGTGGTTACCGGTATGTTAAAGGTCTTTCAACTTGAGGTTTATGCTTTACTTTATCCCGCTGCTACCTTGTCTTCTGTGACGCCATATGTGGCTATGAGATAGCATGTGCTTCCTAATGAGTTGGTAGATCCTTTTTATGTCTCTACTCATATTTGTGATTCTGTAATTGCTAAGAGGGTCTATAAAAAGTGTCCCATCTCCTTACCTCATAGAGTCACTTTTGTTGATTTGGTAGAGCTTGATATTATAGATTTTGATTTAATTCTTGGGATGGATTAGGTGCATTTATGTTATGCTTCTATTGATTATAGAACTCGTCTAGTCAAGTTTCAGTTTTCGAATGAGCCTATCCTAGAATGGAATGGGGGAAATTCTATGCTGAAATGTCGGTTTATATCTTGTCTTAAGGCTAGAAAGATTATTTCTATGGGTTGCATGTACCATCTAGTTAGGGTGAGGGATATGGATTCTGAAACCCCTACTCTTGAGTCTGTCCCTATTATAAATGAGTTTTTGGAAATGTTCGCAGATGATCTACTCGGTATTCATTTCGAAAGGGAAATAGACTTCGATATTTAACTTCTCCCCGATACGCAGCCTATATATAACTCTTCTTACTAAATGGCTCCGATAGAACCTAAGGAGTTAAAGGAGAAATTGAAAGATTTATTGGATAAGGGTTTCATTCGACCAAGTATATCTCCATGGGGTACTCCATTTTTGTTTGTTAAAAAGAAAGATGGTTCACTTCATATGTATATTGACTACCGGCAATTGAATAAGAGGACCATTAAGAATAAGTATTCTCTTCCAAGGATAGATGATTTGTTTGACCAACTTCAAGGGGTGAGTTACTTTTCCAAGATTGACCTACGATCGGGTTATCACCAATTGAGGGTGAAGGAAAATGATATCCTAAAGATGCCTTTTAGAACCCGGTACGGTCATTATGAGTTTTGTTAATTTCGTTTCCATTGACTAATGCCCCGGTGGCATTTATGAATCTGATGAATAGGGTGTTTAGACAATACCTTGACATGTTTGTAATTGTGTTCATTGATGATATATTGATTTATTCGATAAGTAAGAATGATCACATAAACCATTTGTGTATTGTGTTGCAAATTCTCAAGGACCAAAAACTCTTGGAAAACTTTAAAAAATCTGATATTTGGCTAAGGTCCGTGGCTTTTCTTGGCCATATTATTTTAAGTAAGCGTATTGAGGTAGATAATAAGAAGACAAATGCAGTCAAGAGTTGGCCTAGACCTTTATCCCATTCGGATATTAGAAGTTTCTTGGGTTTAGCTGGTTACTACAAAAGGTTTGTTGAGGGGTTTTCTGTCATTCCCTCTCCATTGACAACGTTGACTCAAAAGAAGGCCAAGTTCATATAGACCGAAATATGTGAGAAGAGTTTTCAGGAATTGAAAGATAGACTTACTTTCTCTCCGGTGTTGACCTTACCGTAAAGGAGTGATGGATTTGTTGTTTATTGTGATGCCTCAAGAATTGGGTTGGGATGGGTACTTATGCAAAATGGGAAAGTTATTGCGTATGTTTCAAGGTAACTTAAGATCCAGGAGAAGAATTATCCTACCCATGATCTTGAACTAGCGGCGGTTGTGTTTGCATCAAAGATTTGGAGGCATTATTTGTATAGTGTGTATGTAGATGTATTTACCGACCATAAGAGTTTGCAATATGTGTTTTATCAAAAAGATCTAAATCTTCGCCAAAGAAGGTGGCTAGAGTTACATAAGGATTATTATATGAGAGTTCTCTATCACCCTGGTAAGGCAATTGTAGTGGCGAATGATCTTAGCCGATTATCAATGGGTAGTATTGCCCATATAGGGGATGATAAAAGAGAATTAGTATGAGATGTACATAGATTTGCCCGAATGGGTGTTCAGTTAGTGGACTCTACCAAGGGTGGTGTCATGGTTCACAACAGTTCAGAATAGTGTTTTGTGGCGTATGTGAAAGCCAAGCAATGTCTTCATATGGCCTTAGTAGAATTAAAATAAGCAGTGCTTAGAAAGTACGTTGAGGCGTTTTCCCAAGATGGAGATAGTATTCTTAGATATTAAGGTCATTTGTGTGTTCCTAATGTAGATGACTTGAGGGAACATATCTTGTAAGAAGCCCACAGTTCTCGGTATTCTATTCACCCGGGAGCAACCAAGATGTACCTATCACGACCCGAGTCTAGACCTGTCACGACCCAAGCCTAGGGCCTAGATGTGACCGGCGAATGGGGAACCCGAAGGAACCCCAAACAAGCCTCATAGCGTATCATAACACATCCTTGGTCGCGGAAGCAAATAAAATGACCATAAGCGATAAGCATAATCAAG
>JAJOOS010000452.1:0-47707 GCA_029582725.1 Solanum chiquidenum
AACCTACACTCATAGTAAAGTAGAAAATATGGGTTAGCACAATGAATTGTACAAAGTATGGATACAATGCACAAAATCCTTAAAACATGCATAAAAGGGACATTTGATTTAAATCATGCATTTACTTAAGTTTGGAAACCATTATGCAAATCCACAAAGAAACATAAGCAAATTCAACATATGAGCAACCCAAAGCCACACAAGTGCAATGCAAAGGCAAGATCCCATAATCCTACAGAATGCTAAGTATCACTTTTAGGTTACCAACAATATACATAAAAGTGATGACATTCACGTTCATAGCATTCATCCATACCTTCCATTCATTATTCATAAGTCACCATAATATAAGAGAACCTTATCAAAACCCCTCTTAGAGTATACTTGTGCAATGGACAAGTGAAGTCTCATACCCCCACTCACACTAAGTAGTACCCCTTAAGAAGTCCTAGTTAAAGTCCATGTCCTTACCATAGTTCATTCATTATCATTTAGGGAAAGATTGCATTAACCGACATAGACCATGTGAGCTACATGGAATCCGGTGTTCTACCCCACACTAAAAAGAGGTGTTCTACTTGCCTAAGGTAGAACGTACATTCTAGCTATTTAGGTGGATCTACTAGCTAACACCTATGTAGGCACATAGTTATGGGACAAGGAAACTGCTACTAGAAATCCGGACTTGCTAAACGTAGAAGGTTTCTATATCATGAGATATCCTACATTGGGAGGCCGGACTTGCTAAACGTAAAAGCCCCCATCTCACTTGTAACACCCCGTATCCGGAACAGACCAAAAATGCAGATATTGAGAAGTTGCAGGTGCAACCCATGGTTGCCATCCACGGAACGTAGGTCAGACCACGGCCCGTGCTGGTGGTCCGTGGTTCACCAATAATGCCCCTTCCAAAAGCTAGCTCAGAAAATTAGCTAAGTCTCGACCCACGGTCTGTAGGTCAGACTACGGTACATGGTCTGTGTCAATGGATCAAGACTCCTTTACCCAGCCTCTGACATGAACTACGGTCGACCAGCACAGACCGTCGTTTGATCCATGATCCGTAGGTATGACCGTAGATGAGGGTCAATAGCCAGTTAGATGAACATTGTTGATTAGGTCAACTTCAAATGGTCATAAGTCTTAGTACAAAAGGAATTATATGTCCCATTACCTATGATATGATAGATAATTGAATCCTCTTTCCAACGTCACTGAGGTTGCTAAAATCCCACCTTCAAGTAAAAAGTTATACTCATTTTAGTGAAGCCCTGTCGGGCAGATTTGACCTACGACCTCAATCTACGGACCGTAGATTGACCTACGGCCCGTAGGTCCTGTCCGTCGGCCACTCCGACAGCAGTTAAGTCAGGGGTCTTTTGGTCTTTTACTATTTTGTTGGACCCCTAAGCTTCGTCGTTTAGACCCTAAATTATGAGGTTTTAGTCAGTTTAAGCCTAGAAACTTAACTAGAACTTACCTAAGTCAAATCATTAATCAAACTTAGAAAAATTAGAACAGTAAGAGAAGAACGAAGTTAAGAACCCTAGCTCAAGAACTCACCAAGTTTTCTTCAGTTCCAGCTCAGAAATCAAAGGATTTCTCCGTGGGGTTCGTCACCAGGTATGTGGGATTTCACTAGTGGGTTCCTTTCACCCATTAGGTCCCTAGTTTTCAGTCAGTTTCTTGATTCCCTTATTATGACTAGACCTAGGGTTTCTTGAATGTTAGAATTACTGGATTCTTAGCTGTTAGAATGATCCAAATCAGATTAGTATTTTAATATTCAGTTTATTGCATGAATTGCAGAACTAGCTGTGTATTTCTTTAGTTCTTGAATTACAAATGCTAGGTCAAATATTTCAGTTATCCAGTTATACATGCCTCAGTTTTTAATGCATCAATATTAGTTTAATTGTTGCATACTCAGTTTGCATGTTCAGTTCGAGCTATCCAGTAACTTACAAAAATTCAGTCATAATGTGTTCATTACTTAATCCATTGGGAGTAGCATAATACCGAGTTGGATTAGGGTTCAACATACCCAAATAGTCCTAGAACTACTAGCCACGTAGGTTGTAAGTCCCCTCTGTGGGCCTCATTTCAGTGATCACGCCAGCATGCCTCTATACCTCTGGCAGGGTATATTGGGTCCTCTCGATGGGGCGTATACAGGTACGATCATCGCCTCTCATCAACCTGCTTATGCCTTATTTTATCTAGAGTCTACAATTTCACATGTGTTTGCTTATTATGCTACACAATTGGAGTTATGTTGTGAGTCGTTGTTGTGCCTATGTGTGTAGTGACCCAGTAGGTAATCTTTTTGCAGTGGATCACTGGTATAGGTCATGTGTGGTGACCATTTTGGGGTATGGTACTTGAGTATACCTGGATGTGTTAGACATGGTGGAATTTGACTTGATTCTAGGCATGGAATGGTTGTCTCCTTATCATCAGTCTTAGATTACTTTTCTAAGATCGTTACTTTGTGCATTCCTTGTATCTCTCCAGTTGTGTGGATGGGTACCGACAGTCATATGCCGAGAGGTGTGATAATTTTCTGACGATGCGGTGGTTTGTAGGGAAGGGGTGTCTATCTTATCTTTCTTATGTCTGTGATACTAGTGCTGCCACTCCTCCTTTTAAGTAACTCCAACTCTAGGAATAGAGATGCGACCCTCAATCTTCAAAACACCCTCTAGATGTTGCCTTCCTTGCCTCGATTTTAAGCACCCTATCTCAAATCAACCTCGACCTTGGTTCCTGAAATTGTTGTACCCGAATTCGCTCCATCAAGGAAGAACTATCCTCCACATAAGAAAACACCTTGGTAGGCTAAAAAATATCAAGTTGTACCATCTGTTTGGCTAAGGAATGGACAACCGACGTCAAAGGTCTCTCTACGGCTAACTCAAGGCATCTACCACCACATTAACCTTGCATGGATGGCAAAATTTCAAAATGTTAGTCCGTTAGAAACTCCAGCCACTTGCTCTATCTTAGATTAAGGCCTCTCCGACTGAATACGTACAGAAGACTACGGTGATCGGTTAATACCTCACAGTTAATCCCATACAAGTAGGGCCTCCAAATCTTCAACATGAAGACTACCGCCACCAACTCCAAGTCATGAGTGTGGTAGTTCTTTTCGTGAAGCTTCAACTACCTAGAATAATATGCAATGACCCTACCCTACTACATAAACATAGAACCCAGACCCATGGGTCTCAATAGAAAGAGTGAGAATTGACGCTGAAGTTAACAAAGCCTTAAGCTTTTGAAAGCTCATCTCACACTCATCATACCATTAGAATGGGACATTCTTCTAAGTCAATCTAGTCAAAGGTCCCACAATCGAAGAAAATCCCTCCATAAACCATTTGTAGTAGCTTGCTAACCCGATGAAGTTTCATGAAACTTAGTAGGAAATGTAGGCTAGCCCAACCACGAACTACCTCAATCTTCGCCGAATCCACCATAATCCCATCCTTGGACACCATGTACTCCAAGAATGCTACTGACTCAAGCCAAAACTCATGTTTAGTGAATTTGTCATAAAATTATTGATCTCACAAGATCTGAAGTATAATCCTCAAATAATCCTCATGTTGCTCCCTACCCATATTAGATTAATAAGTCATCAATAAAAACTATCACGAAGGAGCCCAAATAAGGCTTGAACACACAATTGATCAACTCCATGAACATGGATAGGTCATTATTAGTCAACCCAAAAATGCATGATTAGAAACTCATAATGGTCGTATCAAGCTTTAAAGGCATACTTTGGGATATCCACTGCCCTATTCCTCAGTTGGTGGTAACCCGATCTCAAGTTTATCTTAGAGAACACCGCCCCACCCTGAAGTTGGTCAAACAAATCATCAATCCACAACATAGGATGCTTATTCTTCATGGTCATCTTGTTCAGTTTTCTATAGTCAATACACATATGCAAGGTACCACCCTTCTTCTTCAAGAACAGGAAAGGAACACCCCAATGAGACACACTCGGTCTAATGAACCCCTTGCCAAAGAGGTCCAACTAGGGATAACAATGGGGCAGCGCGGGACAGATGCGGGGCGGGTTGAGCCTTAACCCAGAAAGTTTTCAGCCCATCCTGCAATGTAATTTTATGTGTTTTCAATCCGTTCCGCTCTGCCCCACTTCTCCCCTGCATATAATATCTATTTATTATACGTTGGCAACAACTCCACTATGTATAGTAGTTTATATTAATTGTAATAATTTTTTAAAATTATTAAATTTGCTAACCTTTAATAAGTATAGAACAAATCCTATATTTAACTTTACTTTGCAAAAGCAAAAACCTAACAAAAACGTAAGATAAAAAATACTTTCAAATATAGTAGTAACAAATAATATATGAAGCTTTCAGTTTTTTTTGGAATAGCCTATTCAATAATATGCTTTTTGAATAACTTTTTTCACAAGATTTTAGAATTATTGTTTTATCTTTTGTTTTGTTTGACCCGCAAACTGCTCTGAACTGCATTATTGTTTTAAAAATATATTTCAACCCCCCCACCCCACACTGCACCGCACATCCCTCATATACCATTATACCCTGCATAACCTATAATATGCCCTACATCGCAAAGCCTAAAATCCATTTGTATCCGCTCTTTCCCATCCCATTACCATCCCTATATGAACCTGCTCCTTAATCTGTCTCAACTAAACTGGAGCCAATCGCTATGGCAGAAAATAAACTGGTTGTGTGTTGTGCTCAACATCAATACAAAAATTAATATCACGATTAGAAGAGAGACATGGTAGATTGGTAGGAAACACATTAGCAAACTCTCTAACAATAGGAAATGAGTGTGGCATTAAGAGGGACATTGCGATGTTTGTGGCTAGGGGCAGTAACAGTCAACATGTAAAGTACAAGCACCAAAGGCCAGGTGGTTTGACCCAATAGCTAACCATTCTAGAATTAAATAGAAGAGTAGCTATGAACTTTGTGGTAGGATTTCGTCGTACTCTTCAGATGTTTGATGTTATTTGGGTCATCATTGATTAGTCGACCAAGTCTGCTCAGTTTCTACTAATCAAACTACATATAGTTCAAAGAGGTAGGCTTAGATTTACATTCTAGGGATTGTCTAGTTGCATGGGGTGTGAATGTCTATCATTTCTAATTGTGATAATTAGTTTACTTCATTTTTTTTAAGGTCTCTTTAGAGGGAGTTGGATATCCGAGTTGAGCTGAACACAACTTTTCATCCTTACACTGACGCTCAATCTGAGATGATTATTCAGGTTTTAGAGGACATGCTTCATTCTTGTGTTATTGATTTCGGAGGTCAATGAGACCAGTTCTTTACCTTGGTGGAGTTTTCATATAATAATGTCTACTATTCGATTATTCATATGGCTCCGTTTGAGGTGTTATATCATAGGAGGTTTCAATCTCCAGAGCGCTGGTTTGACGCTTTTGAGGTTAGGTCGTGGGGCACTGACTTATTGCATTATTCTATGGATAGTTTCGGTGTGATCCATGAGTGGATTTGTACTGCTAAAGTAGGCCGATAAGCAATGTTTTTCAAAGTTTTTTGCCTTTATAGTTCATGGTTGGTGATCGAGTATTTCTATGAGTGTCGCCATGAAGAGTGTTATGAGGTTCGAGAAGAGAAGAAATCTTAACCCTAGGTTTATTGGCCCTTTAGAGATTTTGAGGTGGGTAGGACAAGTGGATTATGATTTAGCCTTACCTCTACGTCTTTTGGGTGTTCACCTCATGTTTCATAGCTCTATGTTGAGACGACATGTTCCTGATGAGTCTCATATGCTTCAGTGGGACTCAGTTCTTCTTGATTTGTCATTGGCATTTGAAGAGAAGCCTATGACTGTTCTAGACCAACATGCATTAGGCATTTTAACTTTAGAGGTTTTGTCAATGTTTGAATTTGGTCAACATTTATGGTAAACGTTGTCAGATGGGAATTATGTTAGTATGGTTAGCTATATAAGGTCGAGTTTAGTCTAGAATGACCTTTGGTTCGGATCTCGGGTGATTAGGATGATTTTAAAGCATTTGTAGTTTTGTTGTGTGTTTACCTTGTAATAGTAGACTTGGGCCAAAATTTTGATGAGATGACCTCCATTGGTGATTCCATCGATTCCGTTGAGTATGGAATGTTGATTTTGATTGGGTAGCATAGTTATTGCATGCACAAGATTTTGAATAAATCCCAAGCCCCCACCAGGGCATTTCCCCAAACTTGATTGTTTGTGATACAGTGCTCCTAGTCTAGTACTATTTTCTTATCCACGTTCACAAAGTGGTGGGTGACATGACCTCCGCATTCCCATCACGAGCTTTGCATTTGCGGAGTGTAACTTATCTAGCCTCTCAATTTGCATGATAATATCCATATGCATGGTCCTCCTACTACGTTTGATAATGAGCAGTGCTCTGACCTCTGCATTCATGGATAGGGCTCCGCATTTGCGGTGAGTTAAATGCCTGACAGTTACTTAAAAGATCCGCCAATTTCAACATGTAAATTTTCTCAAAAGAACTTATTATTTGGGTGATTTTGGGAGCTCTTCTTGGAGATTTTCAGTGAATCTTGTTGGGTTGAGTCAGGGAATCATGTGGACGCGCTTTGGGGTCGATAATTCTTCTTCTAATCGTGGTATTTCCTTCAATTCCCTCTTTATTCTCTAGTATTGAACTCGTTAAGCTTGAATAACAGTGGGACTATTTTGGCTTGATTTATGCTTAGATTGTGCCTATTTGGGGGGCACAAGTTTCTTGAGTTGTTTGGGTCCTTCTGACAGAGTCAATTTTGTGACTCCATGCGTGGGTCCTATGATTTTTTGTGTTATTTTTACGTATTTGAATTCCCATATTGATATGGGTATGCTTTTTCTTGTTTTGACATTTTTTTTTTCATGTTCTAGATAGTGTGGTATATTTTGGAGGCCCTTCTAAAAGAAAAAGCTCCACCGTAGAGGTTCGGTTGCGGTTTCGGCCTCAAGGTAAGTCACAGTTTCACTTTTTTAGACTTGGCTCAATCGGTTTATTTATGTATTGAGTAGTATCGATTGTTAGATTGGATATTAGGACTGGTTTTAGGCTTGCATGATCCTTAGGTAATATTTGGCCATTTTGGGTTGCTTAGCTTTGTTTTTTGCCAAAAAACCTTAGTCTAGGTTGACCTTGATCTTTGTGTCATTTCGTGCACATAGAAATGGCTTCTAGGTAGTGTGAAACTTAGGTTTCGGCATATTTCTTTGCTGTAGTTTGATTGTATGCTTATATTATTCTTTGATCTTTTAGATTCTAATGTTATTTATTGTTGGGCCTAACTAGGCCGTGAGCTTGGACTAGCTGGAGTTCCAGGTTAGTATGTCTATGTTGTGTCGGGTTTTACCCAAATGTTTGATTGGTGTGTGGTTTTCTGATTGTATGATTTAGTTTTTGTTGTGATATCGGGCATTGACATTTACATTTGATTATTTACTCTTCGAAGGCTTTAGAAATTGTATAACAAAATTTAAGGGAAATAATTTTAACTTAGTGCCCACTTGTTGAGCCCTAAAGGAGAGGATCATCATTTATTTTAAAGGAAAATGAGTTTATATGGAAAACATAACATTTTGGGGGGTTTTATATTTAAAACGACAAAATACTAGGTTTATGAATGTTCATGCATATTGGGCTACTCTTGTACTGATAAGTCTGAGGTATCATTCCGGATGTTGATGAATGGTATATTTGCACTCAATTAAGTCCATTTAGTTCAATAATTAGTGTCCTCGATGCCTTACTTTTTCCTATTCTAATACAATATTGATGATTTTCAGCTATGAAGGCAATTGGACAAGGCAAGGACTGAAGTGTGAAAGAATTGCAAAAAATACAAAAAGAAGTGCAAAGTAAACATTATTGATCGCCTACCATGAAGGGCAGATCGCCAACTGAGCATGACCTCACCCAATTTGAAAGTGCATAGCACTTGTCTCAGTCGTAGCAGGTCGACGAACTCCAGTAGATAAGGCGATGCGCCGAACGAGAATGGTGTTCCTGACACACATCACCCAAATTGACAGTGTGCAGTGCAAATATTCAATGCTCAAACGGCGAACAAAGGTGATATTCGGTGATTCACCGAACGTGAAAGGCTGAATCAATAGAGTTCGCCAACTGAGATTCAAACATCTGAAGCCTAGAGCATCACAAGGCGAGCTGAGGAGCGAAGTGCTATTCACTGAGCGAGTTTGGCAAGTCCGACTAATTTTGTCGAGTTAGTTACGAAGTGGATTTTGGGAATTTTAAAAAAATAATATAAATAGCCCAAAGGATATAATATTTAACAAGTTGATATGAGATGTTAACTTGGAGAGAAAATCAAAATGTGAGTTGGAGAAAGTTTTGAAGAATACTTTACCTTTTGAAAACACTTTTCTATCTTTTGGGGTTTTACATTTTGGAATTTGAAATTGATGAATTGAAGTTGAATCCAAGGTGGGTTTACTCTTAATTTCTTGATTACAAGTTACTCATGACTGCTTTCATGGAAGGTATACTTACTTTACTTTTTGTGATGGGTGGCTAAACCCCAAGATCTACGAGTGCTCTAATAGGGTTGAGTGTTGATTTAATATAGTAGGTATTGTGCTATTCTCGGTTTTGTTGATGTTCATGCATGAATTTGATCTAATTTCCATGAGGTTAACTTAAGGGTTAAGATTACAAACTTAATTCCTACTTTCGATCCCTGGTTGATGCTTGAAAGAGATTGATTGGAGTGGGTAATTAGTTCAATACTAGCAATTTAAGTTTGATGTCTGTAGCTTGCTCGAAAGAAAGGTTATGGGTCAGATTTAGTCGCCTTATTCTTGAAAGAGAGGATAGAGTAAGGTATTGGGTTGTTAGGGATTGGCATGAGATTCTAGGCATCTATGCTTAAAGATCTAAGAATTATTAGCATCAATGAAGATGACTTAGCATATTCATGAATGTTTATCAACTATAGAGCAGCACAATCACACCTATGTTACATTGACATCCAATCCCCACACCCCTAGATTGCTTGTTAACTCTTGATTCCTTCGATACTTTAGTTTAATTGCGAAATTGATAATCAAATATTTATATTAAGTTGGTGGTACCATCCACTCAATTTCACTTACTATTGTAAATGAGCTTATTCAAAGTCCACATTTCTCGGTAAAGAATTCTCTACGATAGATCATTCCCTATTTTATTCAACCCCAACTCTTCTTCGGGTTTCTTAGTGACTACTATCACTCACTCTTTTAATTAGTTTTGGAGGGTGACTCGAATGTTATCAAAGGTATGTGAACCTTTTGTTTTCAAGAATATCTCCCAAGAATCTGTAAGGTTGAGGTTGGCCCCGTTCTCTTTAACAGAAGAGGCTACAAGATGGTTGGCATAATTGCCAAATGATTCAATCACTTCGTGGGAAGAGCTAGTTGTTGTCTTCTTGGAGAGATTCTTTCCACCCTCGAAGATGGTTAAAGTTCATCTCCAGATCCAAAATTTCAAGAGTATCAGAGGTGAGCCTTTGCATGAAACATAGCTGAGGCTCAAGAAGTTACTCTTGCAATGTCCAATGCATGGCGTTCCAGACAATCTGCTATTCCAATACTTTTATTGCAGCCTTGATTTGGTCAACAAGGGTGTGGCTAATCAACTAGTCCATGGTGGTTTAATGAGGCAACTGTATGATGTGGGTGCATTTTTGTTAGATGATATGACTAAGGTCAATCGAGCCCGAAACACTACAGAGGACCAAGTTCCTCTTCTACAAGTGGGTTTGAGCAAAGAACAAGTCGAGAAGGACCATGAAAAAGATGAAATCATGGCCAAAATGATGACAAAAATCAATTTATTGTCCAAACATGTTTTGGGAGGTTGAACCAAGTTGGTAAATGCAGTTGGAACCAATAGTGGGCAGTGCCTGAATAATGCCAAATTTGAGGCATTATACAATGAGGAAGTTCACTACTTTGGAAATCAAGTGGGGGTGGGTTCTCACACCAATTATCAACCTTAATGTGAGAACCAAGGTTGGAACAAGGATAGAGATAGTGGTTGGAAAGACTGGCAAGGTGAATATTGGGAGATAGGGGGATGGACAAAGACATATATGTGCCTCCCCATGATCATCAACACCCAAAAAAACCATTTGGGCTAGAAGAAAGCCGTACTGAAGACATGCTTGTAAGGATCTACAAAAAGGTTGAGGGTCTGATAAGGTGTTGAAGGATTTGAAGCATGCCTTCTCCACCTTATCCCAGACGGTGACCTCAAACTTAGTTTCTATCAGGTAGTTGGAGACCCAACTAGGTCAAATTGCCACTCATCTAAATTAGAGGCAAAAGGGATATTTTCCTAGTGATACCGTCTTGAACCCCAAAAATGATTGTTGAGCTGAGAAATATGGCGTGACATGATATTATATAAGGTACTTCATGGGAGGCAATCCATGCCTTTATTATTTTTTCTACTACTTTAAAATAGTGTGTGTTGTGAGTGCAGGTTGAGAAGAGATTGGAATAATGAAAATGGAAACAAAGGCGATGCAAAAACCAAACGATAATCCACTGAAGGTGTTATGTAGACTAATTCCTATCCGCATTTGAGCTTGAAAAGATGGAAAAGTGCACTGTCAAGATTGGCGATCAGAACTCTAAAAGGCGATTCACTGAAGTGCATTACACAAACTCCAATGGGTCCACCGAATCAACCTTTAGGTTTGGTGTTTGTTCAGGCATGTTCGGTGAGCTTAAGCTCAAATTGGCAATTTACCAAACACGTTCGACGAAGTTAGTAGAGATAACCGAACGGGCTTGATATAAAAAGTCCAAGGGTCTTTTCAAATTTAAAAATCAAACCCTTTGAATTTAAAGAGACTTTTCAAATCCTTGCTATCATTTGTGAATTTTGAGTGATTGTGAGTCTCTTGCAAGTGTTTTTAAAGTTCTAGGAGTGCCTTTTCTTGGAAGTAAAGTCAACCCAACCCCAATACCTCATTTGCTCAAGTGTTTTTCAACTATAAGGTTGGTTTTTCAACTTCTTATTGAATATATTGAGTTTAGAATGCATCTAGGTTGTGGGTTCAAGCCCTTTAACAGATATTGTGTGCATGAATTTGATGGGTAGCATCGTAGTGTTGGAACTAATTTTTGCCCATGTGATTTTTAATTGAAAATTCCTATGAAAATGTGAATCGGAATTATGTTGGTTGATTTGTCAAATTGAGTTGATAACTATACTGGGTCTAGCCCTAATTAAGTATGTGTGAAGTCTGAGTAACCTTGTGTTGACCCAATTGCATGATATTTCCCAATGATAGACATCATGACTACTTTCTTAAGGGCGAATCATCAATTAGTGCAATACTTAGTGATAGAATGAGGAAATCTTAGTACCCATGGGTAGAAAAACATATAGGATTGTAATGTTGGGGGGAAACTCATAATTGTTTTGTGTGTGTTAGTTTATCTGTGAAAAATTAGGCATTGGGCAGAACGTCCTGTTTGGCGAGCTTGTCTTAGTTTGCCAAGGAATTTAGGCGAATCGCCGAGTAAGACCCAACTTGCCTTCTTTAGCATATGCATGGCCTTGTGGACTATCCCATTCAGCTGGCTTGTCTCAGTCTGTCGAACTCATTTTATGAATCACTGAGTGGGAGAGGACGTCGCCCTTGATGCCTATGTCCACCCCTTTTGCACTATCAATTTCGGCGGACTTGTCTTAGTCCGTCGAAACCAACTCGGCAAATCCCCCTGTTGGCATTAACTTTGCCTTTTATGCCTGAGTCCTGAGTAATTTGACACTATCCATTTCGGAGATTGTCACGGCCCAAGGTAGACCCTAGCTATAACATGGCGTATATGACCCCAAGAGGCCCTACACAAGCCACTTAGCATACATAACAAGTTTATAGAAATTCAAGAGAATTTAAAAGACAATTCAGAGTTTTATAAAATGAAGCGGAAGTCTAATAATTTCTCGAAGCCATCTAGAACAGAGAGTGATCATGACGTAACATGTACATCACATACAAAACTTAAATGTAAAGACAATATGAAATAAAGTCTTGGTCCTCGAAACATGAGGACTCACCACTACTAAGTACAACAAAAGTGAATCCTAGCCGTGGGGATGAGAACTTGTAACGTCGGACCCTATATTGGAGAAAACAATGTAGGAAAGAGTATGTGTTAGTATAAATATGTACCAAGTATGATAGCAATGCATAGAGATATAAATCATGATAACAAGATTTTTTTGTGATATGCAAAGACCAATTTAAAACCATAAGAAAATTGTAGAAAACATCATAAAAGGCATGGTCAAATGCAAATAAAATTCATCTTTGAACACTTGTGAGATACTTCTTAAAGTAGCCTTAGTTCATCATTATACTTGTTTATGAAATAGGTCTTAACCGACATAGAGACCATGGGAGCTATAACATGGAATCTGGTGTTCTCCCCACACCGAAAAGAGGTGTTCTCACTTCCCAAGGTAAGGACTATGAACTCCTAGCTTACATTGATCCACTAGCTAATGTATATCTAGAAAACCTATGGTGGCACATAGTTTATGGTACATGGGTAATCGCTACTTGTCCACTCGCTGCTAAGCATAACTCCCACAAAATATTTATTATCTTAACTTTTCTTAACATTCATGAGACATGGGTAATCGCCTCTTGTATTATCATTGGAGGTCATAGGTAATCACCGCTTGCCTCATCATTAGAATAGCTCCTTAACTTTGATTCATTTTAGGTAAGAAAACCTTTCAACTTAGAATCCTTTATGTGAGAAAACCTTTCATAGTCATGCATGAAGTAATTATGTGAGAAATCATTTCACAACAATTAGTCAACAACAACATCATTCATCCTTTACTCTCAAGCAACTTAGATCAAATTTCATCAATTTAATGAGAACATTCTTATTTCCATAATTCACTTTTCATAGTTCACAACCTACATTATATCAGCATAGTCTAGAAAACAATGGTTAAGCATCGGTTCATGGTGATTCAGCTTAAAATCATAAAATTATCTCAATTCATAAAACAATCAATTATATCAATATTGAAAGGAACCCATGACATAGAAGAAAACACTAACTTCAATTGGAAATTTCAAACATGAAAATAAGAGAATTTAGGAACCCTGTGGAGGAAAAAGCTCCATAGATGAATACTATCATACCTCAATGTCAAAATCTTGGATGCAATGGTGGAATTGTAGAGTTGACTTAAAAATTCTAGCCTTCTTCTTCAAGCTTCTAGAGAGAGAGAAATATTGGAGAGGATGAACTTTTTCTTCTTTTGAAAGTTGAGAAAATGAATTGATTTTGAAGACTTTGGGGTTAAAACCGTTTATATAGGGTTTGTAATAGAGGGTAAAACGACATAGTATTAGGCTAGAATAATTAGATAAAGACCCAAAAACTCCTCTTTAAATAGCTGTTGAACTAACCGATGACCTCAACCTACAGTCCGTAGGTGAGGTCACAAACCATAGTGGTTGGTTGTCGATCGAGTTTAGAGATCCTTAAAACGGGACTCCCAACGATGGACCCATGTACAATATGTGGGTCCACCTACGGGCCATACGTGCCCAGTCATGCGTCTGGGACTCACCTAGGAGACCTACCTATGACTCATGCATAGGACGACGGGTCATCCCGGTCAACCGTCAAAAAGTACTGAAACTTTACAAATTATAGGAACTTGGACTGGCCAACCACGAGCCGACCTAGAGACCATGTATCAGTGAATGAGTTGTGGGTGGCTTCGTCAGTATTGGCACCAGTTTTCTAGAAAAGCTGCAACTTCTACCCTTTTTGAATCTGAGTGTTACATTATCTCCCCTTGGGAACATTGTTCCTCGAATGAGATTCAAGACATCACAAGGAGGGTAGAAACTTAATCTAATAGCCCAACATGAATGCAATCACAGAAATGCACATAGCCGATGAGGAAACATCAACTCCAAGCTAAAGCATGTTCAAAACATCATTTCATGAAGTCTATATGAAAGTCATACTCAAATGCACATAAACATGTAGAAACTAATCAAGTTAACTGATTTTCTCAAAATTTGAGCTTTTCATAAACATGCATAAATGAGGTAATCATGGGAATATGTAAGACACATGATACCAAAGGAGTAAACCATGAGGAAGTGAATACCTCAAGCTAGAGTAGGGATGGAATAAAAGAGATGAGGATAATGGGACATCATATCGGCTTCGACCTCCAAAGTAGCACCCTCAACTAGCTGATTCCTACAAATAACCTTTGCCAAAATAATTTCTTTGTTTCTCATGTTCTTAACTTTCCGGTCTAAGATCTCGGCCGGAACTTCGTCATAAGATAGATTGTCAGTGACTCCCAAACCTTCTAAGGGAACTATAGATGTCGGATCTCCAACACATTTCTTAAAAAAGGATACATGGAAAATTGGATGCACCGATGCCAAGTCATTAGGCAAATCAAGTTCATAAGCAACTTTGCCAATTCGTCTCAAGATGTGATATGGGACCACATAACGGGGAATAAGTTTTCTTTCTTCCCAAATCTCATTACACCCTTCATGGGTTAAATTTTCAAGTAGACCCAATCGTTTAACTCAAACTCAAGATCTCTTCTTCTAACAACGGCATAGGACTTTTGTCGAATTTGAGCCGTTTTCAACCTTTTTCTAATAAATAAAACTTTATCCATAGCCTCATGTACCAACTCGGGACATATCAAATAAAATTCATCCACTTCAAACCAACCTATAGGAAATCTACACCTCCTACCATATAAAGCAAATGGAGCCATGCCAATAGTTGAGTGATAGTTATTGTTGTATGCAAACTCAATCAAAGGAAAGTGATACTCCCAATTACCCTTGAAGTCAATAACACATGCTCTCAACATATCTTCCAAGGTTTGGATAGTACACTTCGCTTGCCCATCAGTTTGTGGATAAAAGGTTGTACCAAGCTTAACATGAGTACTAAGACCCTTTTGGAAAGATTTCCAAAACTGATAATTGAATTGGGTACCACAATCAGATATAATGGATAAAAACACTCCATGCAACCTAACCATTTCCCTCAAGTACAACTTAGCATAGTCCTCAGCCGAATAAGATACCTTGACATGAATGAAATGAGCTAATTTCGTCATCCAATCTACTATAGCCCAAGTCGAATCATGTTGTCGCCGAGTAAGAGACAACACAACAATGAAGTCAATATTTAAATCTTCCCACTTCCAAGTAGGAATGCTAATAACTTGAGATAAACCTCTCGACTTTTGATGCTCAAATTTCACTTATGGACAATTAGGTCACTTAGCCACAAATTCCGCAATATCCCTCTTCATTCCATTCCACCAATAGACCTCCCATAAGTCACGATACATCTTGGTGTCTCCCGGTGAATGTAATATCAAGAACTATGGGCTTCTGATAAGATATGTTCTCTAGAGTCATCCACATTAGGAACACACAAACGACCTTGATTACGAAGCACGCCATCTCCCTTTTAGGATAAAGACTCTACAAACTTTTTAAGCACTGCTTCCTTTAATATAACCAAAGTCGGATCAAGGCCTTGCTTGACTTTCACATCTGCCACAAAAGATGATTTTGAACCATTGTGAACCATAACACCACCCTTAGTAGAGTCTATCAATCGAACACCCATTCGGGCCAATCTATGAACATCTCAAACTAGCTCCTTCTTATTATCCTCTACATGAGCAACACTATCCATTGACAATCGACAAAGAGCATCCACCACCACATTTGCTTTACCAGGGTGATAGAGAACTCACATATAATAGGCCTTAGTAACTCAAGCCACCTTCTTTGGCGAAGATTTAGATCCGTCTGATTAAACACATATTGCAAACTATTGTGGTCGGTAAAGACATTGACACTAACACCATATAAGTAATACCTCCAAATTTTCAAATCAAACACAACTACCGATAGTTCTAAATCATGGGTAGGATAGTTATTTCTATGCACCTTAAGTTTCCTTGAGGCATTAGCAATGACTTTCCCACTTTGCATAGGGACACATCTTAACCTGATTCTTTAAGCATCACAATAAGCAACAAACCCATCGGTTCTTTCCGGTAGAGTCAACACCGGAGCAGAAGTAAGTTTATCTTTTAACTCTTGAAAACTCCTTCCACAAACCTTAACCAGCTAAACCTAAGAAACTTCTAATATCTGAAGGGGATAGACATCTAGGACAACTCTTAACCGCGTCTGTCTTCTTAGGATCTATCTCAATACCCTTTCCAGAAATAATGTGATGAAGAAAAACTATGGACCTCAACTAAAATTTGCATGTGATAAATTTTGCAAAGAGTTGTTGGTCCTTAAGAACCTACAACACAATCCTCAAATGATCGATGTGCTTGTCCTAACCGAATATATCAATATATCATCAATGAACACAATCACGGATATGTTAAGGTATTTCCTAAATACTCTATTCATCAAATCCACAAAAGTGGCCAGATCATTAGTCAAACCAAAGGACATCACAAAAAATGCAAAATGACCATATCAAATTCAAATAGTTGTTTTCAGAATATCATCCTCCTTCAACCTCAATTGTTGATAACCCGATCGGAGGTCAATGTTAGAGAAATAACTTGATCCTTATAGTTGGTCAAATAAATCATCAACCTTAGGAGAGGATTCTTATTCTTAATGGTAACCTTAATCAGCTGATGATAGTCAATACACATACGAAGCGAACCATCCTTCTTTCGAACAAACAAAGTTGGAGCATCCCATGGTGAGGTACTCAGTCGGATGAAACCCTTATCCAACAGGTCTTTCAATTGCTCTTTTAATTCCTTAAGTTCTTCCAAAGCCATTTTGTAAGAAGGAATAAAGATAGGTTGCGTATCTTGGAGAAGGTCAATACCAAAGTGTATTTCCTTTTCAGGAAAAGTATCGGATAGATCATCTGAAACACTTTCAAAAACTCTTTTACAACGAGGACCGACTCAAGAGTAGGTCTTTCAAAATATTTATCCCTTACCCTAACTAGATGGTAAATGCAACTCTTAGAAAACATCTTTCTATCTTTCAGACAAGAAACCAACCAAATTTTTGGCATGAATTTGGAAATTGAAACTTGACTACAGAGGTTCTATAATTGATAGAAGCATAACATAAATGTAGTCAATTCATACCAAGAATAACATCAAGCTCTACAAGGTCAACATGAATGACTCTAAGGGACAAGGAGACGGGGCACTTTCTACCGACGACCCTCTTAGCCACAATAGAATCACCAATAGGAGTAGAGACAGAAAAAAGGATCTAATTACACATCCGAATGAATATCAAATCTCATGGACACATATGGCGTGACAAAAGACAAGGTAGCATCGGGGTCAAGCAAAGCATAAACATCAAGATGAAAGACTTTTAACATACCGATAACCACATGGTAAAACCTTCTTGCTCACAATGAGTCTGAAGTGCATAGGATTTGTTTGTTTCTAACTCCTGCTAGAACCATATAGAGGATTAGGTGGACTCCTTCGAAGATTATCTCCATCATACTTAGCAACTGAGAGACAATCTCTTATCTTTTAATCCGTCTTACCACAACTAAAGCAAGCATTAGAACCTGCTAGACATCTACCCTCATTCTTCTTTCCACACTTAGCACAAGTAGGCAATAAAGATCCACTATTGTTTCCTCATTGAGGCTTACGGTTAGACAACCTATCTTTGTTGAACTTAGGAGGAGTATTGGATGAAAATTGACAATAAAACTTTTTTCGGGACTTAGGTCCATCGATCCTTGAATGTGAAAAGTCACCATCATCGGTCCCTGCCTTCTTCACCTCCCTAGACCATTCCTTAAGTTTATCCTCTTCTATTTTATGAGCATGAACCATAAGACAAGAAATGTCCATACCATTGATAAGCATAGCGGTACGACATTCCTTAACAACAATCTCGGACACACCCAAAACAAACTTACTCATTCTTGCTCTAGGATCGACAACCATAGTAGGAGCATACCTAGACAATTGTGTGATATGCAAATAATATTCTTTGACACTCATGTTCCCTTAACGAAGGTTGATGAATTCAAGAACATTTTCCTCCCTCATCTAAAGGGGAAAGAACCTATCAAGGAAAGCGACCTTTAACGTTACTCAATCGAGAGGACTCGCATCAATTGCCCACCTTTCCTTCCATTGGTTGAACCAAATTTGGGCAACACCCTTAAGTTGGTAAGAGACCAATTCCACATTTTCCATTGGCGTCACTCCCATGATCATCAATACCTTATATACTTCATCAATGAACTCTTGAGGATCTTCCTCAATCTTAGAACCATGAAACTCCAGAGGATTCATTCTAGTAGAATCTCGCACTCTAGTTGCCATCGTACCCACATTTAGGTTTATGGGGACCGCAACGCCCTTATTGGCTTGACCCAACACACGTAAAGCAGCCTTAAACTCCGCATTAGTCATTTTTTGGGTCAAAGGGCCGACCGAAACTTGAGGAGCCTGACTAAGCTTGTTCCACATTCTCTACCGCATTTCATCTAGTATATGCCCTTCGAGTGGCCATATCCTATAGAGCATTACATAAGGGTTAGGAGAGAGCGATTATAGAGTTACACTCTATTGCACGACTTAGAGTAATGAAAGAAGTGGTGTTTCCTAATCATCTTATAACCTCTTAATCATAAATGTGGAGCGATTCACATTCATGAACAAGACTCTATTCGACGTGGCTTAAGAGACATCCAAGGACCATTCTAAACTTTTTGCTCTGATTACCAAGTGTGTCACGACCCAAGGTAGACTCTAGGTGTAACATGGAATATAGGAACCTGAGAGGCCCTACACAAGCCACTTAGTATACATAACAATATTACAGAAATTTCAAGAGAATTTAAAAGACAATTAATAATTTTATAAAATGAAGCAAAATTCTAATAAGGTCTCGAAGCCATCTAATACAAAGAGTGATTGGGACGTAACCCGTATATCACATACTATACTGAAATCTAAAGATAATATAAAATAATGTCTTGGTCCTCAAAACATGAGGACTCGCCAGTACTAAGAACAATCAAAGTGACTCCTAGCCACGGGGATGAGAACATGTAACGTCAGACCCTACATTGGAGAAAACAAAGTAGGCAAGAGTATTCGTTAGTACAAATATGTACCAAGTATGATAGCAATGCATAGATTTATAAATCATGCTAAAAAGACCTTTTTTGTGATATTCAAAGACTAAGTTAAAACCATAAGAAAAAGGTTGAAAACATCATAATAGGCATGATCAAATGAAAATAAAACTCATCTTTGAACACTTGTGAGATACTTTTTGAAGTAACCTTAGTTCATCATTATACTTGTTTGTGGGAAATTATAATTAACCGACATAGAGACCGTGTGAGCTATAACATGGAATCTGTTGTTCTTCCTACACCCAAAAATGTGTTCTCACTTGCCAAGATAAGAACCATGAACCTCTAGCTTACGTGGATCAACTATCTAATGTCTATCTAGACAACCTATGGTGGCACATAGTTTATGGGACATTGCTAATTGCCATTTTCCACTCGGTGATTAGCAGAACTCGAACAAAATATTGATTATTCCTAACTTTTCTTAACATTCATGAGACATAGGTAATCGCCTCCTATCTTATCAGTGGAGGTCATGGGTAATCATTTTTTGCCTCATCTTTAGAATAGCTCCTTAACTTTGATTCATTTTAGTTGAGAAGACCTTTCAACCTTAGAATCCTTTAAGTGAGAAAACCTTACATATTCAAGCAAGGAGTAATTATGTGAGAAATCCTTTCACATCAATTAATCAACAAAAAAATCATTCATTCTTTAGTCTCAAGCAATTTAGATCATATCACATCAATTTCATGAGAACATGCATATTTCCATAATTCGCCTTTCATAGTTCAAAATCTACATTATATCATCATAGTCTAGAAAACATGAGTTAACCATGGGTTAATGGGGATTCATCTTAAAATTATGAAATTATCTTAATAAATGCATACTACTTCATAAAACAATCAATTATATCAATATTGAAAGGAACACATGACATAGAAGAAAACCCTAACTTCAATTGGGAATTTCTATCTTGAAAATAGGAAAATTTAGGAACTCTATGGAGGAAATGGCTCCATAGATGAAGATTATCATACCTTAATGCCAAAATCATGGATTCAATGGTGGAATTGGAGACTTGACTTTAAAACCATAGCCTTCTTCTTCAAGCTTCTAGAGAGAGAAATATTGGACTGGATGAACTTGTTCTTCTTTTGAGAGTTTAGAAAAAGAATTGATTTTGAATACTTTGGGTTAAAATATTTTATATAGGGTTTCTTACAGGGAGTAAAGCGATATAGTATTAGTCTAGAAAAATTAGGAAAATACCTAAAAGCCCCTCTTAAAATAACTGTCGAACTTATCGACGACCTCGACCTACGGTCCGTAGGTCAGGCCAGAGACCGTAATGGTTGTTTGTCGATCAAGTTCAGAGACCATCAAAATGGGACTCCAAACGATGGACACAGGTACACTCCATGGGTCCACCTACTACCCGTACATGCCTAGTCGTGGGTCTACACTTTGACTCTAAGATTTTACTAAGTCTAGAACTCACCTACGAGACCTACCTACGACTTGTGCATAGGACGACGGGCAGTCCTGGTGAAAAGACAAATAGTATTGAAACTTGAATTTTTTTTGGAACTTGGACTAGCCAACCACGAGATGACCTACGGACCGTGTGTCAGTCCACGGGCCGTGGGTGGCTTCATCAGTACTGCCACCAGTTTTCTAGAAAAGCTACAACTTCTACCCTTTTTTGAATCTGAGGTGTTACAATTATCCACCTTACCGTTAGGAGAGCCTCAGTAGTGTTTTTGAAATATGTTTCAAATTGTTCCCGAATACAACTAACCTTCACAAATCCATTATTTGAATGTGTGCTTTGTAGGTAATGGCAAGAACAAAGGGTAAAGAAGTGGTATCTTTTGACACTGAGTCAGACAAGGAACTTTCTCCTCCTCCGCCTCCACTCAAAAGACATCGGGGCATAACCATAAATGATCCTCTAAAGGCTCCCTACCGTCAACCAACTTCCCCTCCACAATCATCTGGCCAAGAAAGAGCACAACCTAGGTAGGGGGTAGTAAGGAAGAGGACAAATATTCTATCCAAGTTGGTGCAACCTCCATCAGTAGAGGCACCTATCGGTGATAGGTCAAAGGGCCTTGAATAAGCTCAAAGTTGTAGGTGAACGAACAATCCTTGAGGAGAGACGACTCTCCACAGATGGAAATATGAGCGACGACCCAACAATAAGGGATACAATACAAATCCACAAGTTAGTGGCCTTCACCAGGCATAGGGACCCTATATCCCTTCTTGGGTGACAAAATTTTACAATGCATCTTCTTAGGACCTTCCAAAGACTTGAAAGGGCATAGTCTTTAACAACTCGAAGAAGTGGAAGTTAGAGGAAATAAATTTTGGTGTGATGTTAGGCAATTAACACTACACTAAAGATATCGACATTTAAGTCAAATATATATTCACTCCGAATGCACCACGATCTAAATTCTTTGAAGGGTTGGTTTGCTCCATTGATCTCTGACTCCTCTCCCTCGTGGATTGTCGATGTTGCTCAGATCAAGTAGAAGGATTTAATTGTAATGGTGCAATATAGGTTTGGATTCATAAGTAACAACCTGATGCCATCCCAGAACGAGTCCATCCTCCGCCATAACAAGGAGTTCATGGTAGGAATGATTATAGATCGAGTGCACATACATGTTGGTTCCATAATCACTGACAAGATATTGATAAGGGATATGCAGGAGCATACATCGCTCCTATTTCTAGTGTTGATCACACAGTTATGTGATAGGGAAACAATCCCTTTTCAAGCCTCTAAAGACATGAGGGTCACACCAGCCTCATCCAGTGACATCCGAAGGATCGAAGCAGAGTGTTTGAGAGATGAGGTGGCTCGGAGGAAGACACCACTGTCAGACTCTACACCTGTGGTCGACCCTGCTACTTTGACATATGAGACCAGCATACCTGCTCCTTATGTGGAGCAGGAAGGTATTTCCGCACCCTCCTATGTTGATGGAATTTGTTTTATTGCACTTGTATACCCTACTGCTGCTGCTACTACTACTGTTGTGAGACACTACAAGAAAATTGATTTTTAATGACCAAATTTTAACGAAAGAATATAAATCCAGTCGTTATAGGTATATATATTACGTCACAATTTTTTTCCCGTCATTAAAAGGCAATTTTAATATAATATTAACGGAAGGACAATATCCAAACCTTAAGAAAATTAATACCCAGACGTTAATAATAAAATAATGACACATACTTTTATTTTAATTAACAACCCATTTTATTTTACCCCTTTTATTTTTAACAATTTATTTATTTTTAACAAATAACTTATTCCCCTCTATTACCCTACCCACCCCCATCAAAATTGTCGGTCTACCATTACCCCACCCCTTCCGTGAGAACATCAAGCTTCAGAGATGAATGATATTCTCGAATTTTCTTCCCACAAAATTGCACCACACACACCACCTTCTCCACCCCATCAAAGAGATGCAGAAGTTTCTCAACATATCGTCCTTCTCTTTCGCTAGAAAGTGAGATATCTAAGGGAGATAACTCAGAGAACTGATTTGTTAGAGAAAAATCAGCAAAACAAATAACGAAAATTGTGGTACCTTTAGCTCCAGGTATCTGTTCAAACTCTTATAAAGGAAATCAACGCCTATTGTTTTCTAATTGCAGAAGTCAGCTTTCGTTTTTTACTTTAAATTTCACCTGATTGTTGTTGTTCTTTGTTGTGTGTGATAATAATTTCACATCTTCTTGGAGTTCCCTTCTTTTTAAAGTATGTTCTTTTGTTTTGACTATGAATTGTTAGGTGAAAATTTTGATTTTGCCCAATTTTATGTATATTCTTCATGAATAATCTAGTTGTTTTCAGTAGATTTTTGGTGTACATGATCTTAAATTATGTATACTAGTCATTGCAAGCATATGTTTGTGTGTACTTTCTGCAGTAGCCTCGATTGACAATAAAAGAAGTCGAAATAGTGATAATTATTGAATAAATTTGTCAATCTAGTAGTTTCTAGGACAAAATTTTCATTATCCTTCACAAGTGTAATTCTACCTTATAATATGATACAATTTTTTTGTAAACTGTAGAGATTAGGTTTTCTTATTCCCATTTTCTTTATTTTTTTGTTGTTCTCGTCAACACACAATAGTTGTAGCACTAATATGAATTCAAAATACTAACTTTTTTATAACCACAAGAGTGGCCAAGGACCTGACCTTTTATGTACATAGGACACTTTACAATATTTGCAAAAAAATATAGCAAGGAGGAATTCTATATATCATCTTTTTGATAATCTATTGTAACTTTAATACAATAACTTACAAAATATTAGCTTTGTCACATCTTAGACTGTGGAAAATTTGGCCCTAGTCTTATTGGTTTTGTTCTATCTGTGTTGCTTTATTACTTTATGATTATGATCTGTATCTGCAAGTACAAGTATACATCTTGAATTTTCCAACCGTGGGAATAAGATTCGTTAAGTTGATGACATTTTTATAATACATGGTTCAGCCCTTCTTGGATTGACTCCACTCCCATGTATTCTACTTCTTTAATTTTGGGTCTGCTTAAGACAACTTCATGTGGTTCCATGGCTTAGGCTAGGTCGACTTTCAAAAAATTTAACAGTATGTGCTACTATTAGCATGTTTAAACTCTTCTATATTTACAGTTCAAAATGCATAGCCTGTTTAGGATTTTTAAAAAATCCATGTCTCTGTTTAATTTCATTTTAGATGTGGGAAAAGTATTGTATATTCTACAATCTATCAAATAGTACTAAATCAATACCTATGTTACAAGAGGTTTTTCATGTGAAGATCTGACTGTGAATACATGTTCTTTTCACGAGTATACATCACCTTTAATTGACAATTCAATGATTCGTTTTCCCCTGAAACTCCAAAGTCACTGCCACTCTGTGTTATTCTAGTGAGCAGTCACCAATAAACCTTCTCCTATGGGTAAAAAAAGGTATTTAAGTTTTCACATCTCCATGATCTCATTCGCAACACATTATACACCAAAAAGTAGCATTATGTCCCTTGATTCTTCATGTTGTTTTGCAAATGCCTTCACATTTGTTAAGGTTACCGTCAATTACTACACAATCTATTTTTTTTGTCTGATCTTGTTCTTCTGCCTAATCTTTTCCTTGTGTAGATACTTTCAAATTGATTAGGAGTTAAGAATTAACATAAATTACTGTTGAGAATTAATACGTCGCATTCAGGGTTCATACATCCTTCTTTTCTCCCTATATTTTTTCTTCTTAGAAACTGGATAAACTCGTTTAAATTAGGCAATACATATAGCATTGGAAAGACTATACTGAAATTGTGTTTTTCTGATTTCATGTAGCTAGTTGATTTTTTTGTAGGCTCTTTGTTTCATTTCATATTTTCTTTTCTATGAAGTGCATCTCATTTACGCTTATTTCTCTCGGTTGGTGTAGACTTTGATTCTAAATCTGTCGGTGGTGCTTCTTGTTGTTGAAAGTGACTGCAAAACTACTCTTTTGGAGGCTCTGTGTTGATTTGTTTTGTAAGGTATGCTTTTTTCTTTTTCTAAACCTTTCTTCTTTACTGATCTGGTTTTGAAAATATTTCATATATTTGTCCAAATCTACTTAAAACTACCATTTTAACAGGATTCCCCTTAACAATCGGGAATCAAAAACTAAGAACTCAACTTCTCAACTAAGTTTATACACTTCCTACCTTTCTTGGTCGTTTTCACCAGGCATAGTCTTTCTTTAACGACAAACTTTATCTGTTGTAGTATATCTTTCTGTTGTACATTGTAGTCTTTAAAGATTTTCTGATTCTTGGCCTGCCAGATATAGTAAATCACAGCTCCATACACTGCTTCAATTATCTCTCTCTTTAACTTGCTCCAGTGTCTTTGTTTGATCCATTGCAAACTTTCCATTACATCTTCTTGTGGGATTTGAATCCCTAGCCATACTGAAACTTCCCTCCACAATTCTCTTATCCATTGACATGATAAAAATAGATGAGTAGAGTCCTCTTCATACAGTTGATCACATAGTACACAGCTTGTACTTTCACATTGTATCCCCATAGACGTTAATCTATTTCTTGTCAATAATTTCTTCTGATTAGATAACCACAATATAAACCTATGCTTAGGTTGCATTACCCTAGTCCAAATTAGAGCAGTTGTGTCCAGATTTACTCCTATTTCGATCATAGTCATGTAGCTCTTAGTAACAGAGTACTTACCAAATTAAGTTAGAATATATATGTTACTTCTATACCATCCTATCATGCTCATTTTCAACTTGTTGAGTCTCCTCCAATACCAACTGCAATCATTAGGAGGTTGATGAGTCCAAAAGTCATCTTCATTTTTCATATAAATTCCATGGATCCATTTCACCCATAGAGCTTCTTTTTGGTGAAATAATAACCATATAAACTTCCTTACAATTTCTTTATTCCAGTGTTTACAACTTCTTATATTGAGCCCACTTTGAGTTTTGAGCTTGCACACATTGTTCCATGCCACAAGTGCAATCTTTCTTGTGTTTTCATTGCAACCCCACAAAAACTCTCTGCATTTCATGTCCACCTCCTTTATAATGCTCTGAGGTAGGATGAAAATTGAACCCCAAAAGTTGTCCAAATTTTTTTGGTAATTTCTTTTGCTATGTTTTTAATCTGGTCTTATCGGCCATTTCTTAAGAGGTACTGGTGGTTGCGATCTTTTCGTGTGTTCTATCAAATTTTGAGTAATGGCAAATACCATTGTCCAAACTTTAATGTGTTCAATACAGGTAATAAAGAATTGCAGAACTGTAAGAAAATTTAAATGTTACAAACAGAAAAATATAAAATAGTTCACCTCTTTTCTTTAGTCTTTACATACTCTTCTATAAATATAATGGGATCAGATTATAGGCCTTATCTAACCTTTGTTTGTAATGACCAGATAATCTTGATGAGTTTTCCAACTTTTCAAGAATTTCAATTGAACTATGGATTTTTGAGCTGAAATTTTACATAAATAACATATGTTGTCAATATCTTGGTCACTGTTTCAGAGTTTAGTTGCAAGCAGATCTTGGTATATTCCTCATGTAATCACTATTTGATTCCCTCATTTGCTTTAAAATCATCTGCAAAGTTTGTTCTGCCATACATTCAAGAAAAAGAGTAACCATAATTAGATTTACATTATAGTTCCTAACATTTTTTAAGAAGTAAGAGGTTGTATTAAAAGTTATCATGGAGATGCAAGATAGCCACAAAGAAATTAGTTGATAACTTCAGAATTGCCAAAAAAATAATTGAGATCTGGGAGTTAAAACTTATAGCAAAAAGTCAAAGTTGTTTAACTAATAAGAGGGAGCTAATGATGTCTATTGGGGAAATAACATCATTTACACAAGATTTTTATAAATAACTAAACATATTATTGATGTTTAGAATGTACATTCAAAAGTTATTATTTTGAAATATTTGGTCTTTTACTATTTATATGTTGAATTTTCTTGAATTTCTAGATTTTTGTCATGTAATTTGACTCTTCAAATTTGTGTAACCTTTTTTTACCATCTTTTGAGTACCTGGTTGTTATACTAATATATTGTTATATCTATTTTACATGCATGGACATTATGGCACCTAATAAGCAATGGATGAAACTTATTAACGATAGACTTGCTAATGCTTATATATATGGGTTAGAGAATTTCTTGGATTATGCTTTTACAAAATTAGGAGAACCAATGTCGATCCATTGTCCATGTATTAAATGTAGTAATGCAACTTCTAGAACACGTGTTGTAGTTAGGTCACATTTAATAGTACATGGGATAATACAAAGTTATACTCTTTGGTATCACCATGTGGAGATGTCAGGTGAAGAACAATCAGATTTTGAATTTATAGATGATAATGGCATTGAAGAGGATGATGGTGAGGATGAAATACATGGGTTGCTAAGAGATTTGTATCCTGATTTTTATGGAGATAATATGAATAATAGAATTAGTGATGATCTTCGGGAGGAGGAACCAAATGCTGAAGCAAAAAGATTTTATAGGTTATTGAAAGATCTTGATCTACCATTATATGAAAGTGCAAAAGTTTCTAAATTTTCCACTTTGATTAAATTGCTTCAACTTAAAAGTATTGGTCATTTGAGTAATGAGTCATTTACGATGCTATTAAAGTTTTTGAAAGATGATTTATTGCTGGAACAAACTTGCCGGATTCATATTATGAGGCAAACAAGGTAATTCGAGATCTTGGGCTTTCTTGTAAGAATGATTGCATGTTGTATTGGAAGGATGATAATTATCTTCAATTGTGCAAAGTTTGTGGTGCATCTAGATGGAAGGATGCTAAACATAGTGGGGAAACAAAATTGAAAAAGGAAAAAAGATACCATGCAAGATTTTACGTTATTTTCCTCTAAAGCCAAGACTTCAAAAATTATTTATGTGCTCAAAGACATCTCCTTTGATGTCATGGCATCATGACAAAAGAGTTGATGATGGAATAATGAGGAATCCAGCTGATTCAATGGCATAGAAATTTTTCGATGAACTTCACCCATCTTTTGCAGTTGAGCCTCGTAATGTACACTTGGACTTGCTAGTGATGGTTTCCAACCATTTGGAATGTCGAGAACTCCCTACAACATTTGGCATGTGGTACTTGTTCATTATAATTTGCCACTTTGGCTTTTCATGAAGCAAGATAATTTTATTTTGTCAATTCTTATACCTGGTCCTGATAGTCCTGGTGATGCAATTGATGTCTATCTACAACCTTTAATAGAGGAGTTGAATGAATTATGGGAAACTGGAGTGGAGACATTTGATGCATTAACTAGAAAGAATTTTACATTACATGCATCTTTGTTGTGGACAATTAATGACTTTCCAGCATATGCAAATTTGTCTGGATGGAGTACAAAAGGAAAATTGGCTTGCCCATGTTGCAATAAAAAAAACTTGCTCTACAAGGCTAATAAATGGCCAAAAATAGTTATATGGGCCATAGACGCTATACTCCTCTTAATCACAAATGGAGAAATGATAAAGTGTCATTTGATAACACTATTGAGCATAGGCTACCACTAGAAATATTGTCTGGTGATGATATACTTGATCAGGTTGTTGATTTAGATGGGTTGCCATTAACAAAGGATCCACTGAAAAAGATTAAAATATCGCATTAGAAAAGGGGTGATAATTGGAATAAGAAGAGTATATTATTTGATCTTCCATATTGGAAAATCTTATTGTTGCGACATAATCATGATGTGATGCACATTGAGAAGAATATATGTGACAATATTTTGGGGACAATTTTAGATATCAAAGGAAAAATATAAGACACATTGAGTACTCTATTGGATGTGCAAGCAATGAATATATGAAAAGAATTGCATCCAATACAAAATGGAGATGAATATGAGTTGTCGGCAGTATCTTACACATTATATGTTGAAGAGAAGCAAAACAAATTCAATTTTTTGAAGAATTTAAAGTTCCCAGATAGATTTTCTCAAATATTTCTCAATGTGTCAACCTTAAGGATAAAAAAATTCAGGATTAAAAATTCATGATTGTCATATAATTCTACATCATTTACTCCCACTTGCCATGCGTGGTATGCTTTGGAAATCTGTGTCTGAACCACTTATTGAGTTGTCTATGTTTTTCAAAATTCTTGGAGCAAAATGTTTGATCATAGAGGAGTTGGAACAAATAGAAGCCCAAATATCAAAAACACTAAGCAAGTTAGAAAAGGTGTTCCCTCCTGATTTTTTTGATGTCATGGTACACTTGTCTATTCATTTACCTAATGAAGCTAGGATTGCTGGATCAGTTCAATATCGATGGATGTATCCAATAGAGAGATACCTACACTTTTTGAAGTGTTTTATTGGTAATATGGCTCACCCTGAAGGTTCGATTGTAGAGGGATATTTAGCAGTTGAATGTATGACATTATGTTCAAGGTATTTGAATACAATAAAGACAAAGTTTAATTGTCCGGAGAAAAATTATGATGGTGGGGTAATTGAATCTGAGGCTGGTTTAACCATATTTTCTGAACTTGGAAAAAGTTTAAAGGGTAGTTCACCAGACAAACTTGTTTCACATGATTTGAAGAAGGCACATTTTTATATTTTGAAGAACTATGATGAAATTCAACCATTTCTTGATTAAGTATTGATTAAATATACTAATTTACTTCTATATTGTCTATATTTTAACTTAAAATAACATGTAGAACTTCAATTCATTGTAGAGAATTTTCACAAATTCATAGTGAGACCTCTCAACAAAGTTCAGATGTGGAGTGGAATAGACAATTCATTAGTTGGTTACAAAAAAAGGTGAGTAGAAATTAATCAATTTTCTTAAATCAAGTATGTAAATATTGTTTTCTAAAAGGGTATTTGATGTTGTTAGGTTGCAGAGTTGTACAAACATGATGATAGTAAGAGAATGGAAGATTTGCTATCGTTATCACGTGGTCCTCTGTCGTATGTGACAAGATTCAAAGGCCATATTGTTAATGGATATAGGTTTCATGTGCAAGAGTATGATCAATATTTGAAAACTCAGAATTGTGGGGTAGATGTAGTAGGTGAGACCGGTGAAGACCGAAAACATATGATTTACTATGGCGAGTTAACCGAGGTTCTTAAATTACAATTTGTTGGGGAGAGAAGATTGACTTTATTCCGATGTAAATAGTTTGATGTGTATGATCAGAAGAGGGGAGTTAAAATGGATGAATATGGCTTTGTAAGTGTTAATCGTCGGCGATGTTTGAAAATAAATGAGCCATTTGTATTAGCCAGCCAAGCATCAGAAGTATTTTATCGATCATTCGAATAAAGGTTGGCATATAGTGCTAAATGTTCAACCACGTGATTCTTTTGATATATTGGAAAAAAAGGATAATGACTTAGAAGAGTTAAATAACTCTACACAAATGAAAAGAAAAAGAACTCATTAAGGTTAGCAGCTTTATTATGCTTGCTTTTACTTTGTTAATTTTTTATGGTAATGATTCTTTATAATATTTTCTGTGAAAATTTGTTTAATGATCATGGTCTTTAATGTTTCCTTGATTCTACTAATGTAGTAATGGTTCATGTGAAGGAACCTGTGTTACATGTACATGTGTCTTTTTCTAAATGCGTTTTCCGTTCACATTTCATCTGTTGAAAAACCTCCTTACCTATGTAATCTTTTGTTTGGAAGACTTTGTTGTTGTTGTTGTTGTTGTTGTTGATGATGATGATGATGGATATCTTCAGTATTCATAATATTGAAGAAGTCATCAATTTTGACGACGAGAATTATTTTTATTAGAATTATTATGACTCTTATGATCTTCTTGATGATTAAAACACGATGTTTTAATTGTAGGATGGACCCTCCTTGGGTAACCAAGGGTCGAGGCAAGGTAAATAACCCACGCGGATGGGGAAGATCATCCCCCGGATCATAATCAGGATCGTCATACGGATCCTAATCAAAATCACCAATTCTGCAGCGAGGAGGCATGAGCTTGATAAGCTCGGAGATATCTCAGAATACGGCATCATCATCCTTACGCCTAGTAGATATTCCAGAAAGTAGCCCATTATACGCGGAGCTACATGCATATCTTTCGCAGAAGCGAAGTGATACTTTTGCCTCTATCGCTAAAGACGATGTTGATGATATCAAATCGTACGAACAAGTGGCAAAGAAAGAAATGATATTTCTTTTAGAGAACTCTGAAATTCAGAGGAAAGACGAACCCTGGAAGATATTCCAGCGCTATTTGATCAACGATTTATATTTCCTGGGTGAATCATACAAAACCCGCTCATACTATGAAACTATTTTGATGAACACTGGTAGTGTTGAATTCCAGCACTTCTCAGGATACAATACCAGCGAGAACATTTATAACTTCTCTAAAATGATTATTAAGCAGATTATTTCGATAGAAGATTGGGGTATTTCCTCAATGAAAGAAAGGCAGATCAGCCTAAATAAGGTTCCCACTTCTTTTACATATTGGGATTATATTAATGCCTTCAGTAAAGTCCTCCACTATAATAATGAGAGGCATAAGCATACTTGGTTTATAAAGATTTGTGCAAAGATCTTTTCTCAACCACTCCCTAATTGGTTCTTGAACTAGTGGTCATACCACGGTCCGACGACAAAGATTTTGCCTGACCCCTTTTTAAAATTATACAAAGAATGGGTTAAGGTTTCACCAAACCTTAATAGCTTATACCACCAAGATCATATCTGCTATATGGAACAAATTGACCAGATCTACTTCTTCATAGAATTCTCTATTCCCTGGATTCATAAATGGACCCCAGAAGTAGGTTTTACCGAGGAACAAATTTCTTGTCTATATCGAATTTATTATAATAAGTTCTGGGACAAACTGATGAAGAAAGATCCCAAGACAAAGTCCTTATACGGACAAGAACTTCTGGACCTTATTCCCCAGAAAATCTATGAATATGGTACGGCTCCTCCAAAGGAACTAATTGCTGATAACTCTGTCAGGCATATGGCCAGAAGAATTTCCAATCAAGATTGAAAAATAGAACAACTCATTAATAATTACTTAGACGAAGTCCGAAGGAATCTACTCCATAATATCACTCACTACGAGAAATTCGACGTTTCTATGAGGAGTGAAACAAGTGATGATACTAAAGAAGCTCAACCATTTGAGCCAAAAGAACCAGGTTCAGGAGCTACACTGAAGGAGACGGAAGATTTCCTATTTGGATTGACAAAGAAAGGCATGATGTAAATACTATCGTGAAAAAATAAAAGACACTAGCAACAATAGAAACACTGTTAGGCAACAGTAGAAACACTGTTTCGGGGACCCAGATAAGGACCCACTACTGTACAAAGATTCATTTTCCTTTTCTATATATTAGTTTGCTTTCTTTGAGGAAGAGGCAGGTTCAGAATATTCGAAGTTAAAATCATTTTTATGTTTTTCAATAGTTTTTGAAGAACTCGCACTGTTATTAACAGCTAGTTGAATACTTTTTTCACGCAAAGTATTATCAGTAACTTGTTTCAGAAGTTCAAGCACATTATCGGAAGTAATGGTATTAGTGTTCAAATCTTCAAATTGAGATTGTAATTTATAAAATTCATCATTTTCACAAGACCAAATATCACCTCGACATTTACAAGTATTCATATTAACTTGTTGATTATTATCAGGGGACTCAGGTAAATCAATGTCTTCCTCAGAACCTGATTCAGAATCATAATCGAACTCAGAACCTGATGTGTAAAGGAAACTATAGATTTTTTCGTGCCTCTCATCATCCAGCTCTAAGGTTTTCAGCTTTCCAAGCTTACAATTTGGTGCTATATGCCCAAAATTGCCACACTTGTAGCACTTAATCTTAGCGAGTTCTCGCTTAGACCTATTTTTGGTAAATCTATTAGATTTACGAAAAGCTTTTTTCTCTTCACGCTCTTCCTTAGACCTATGTCTAGACCTTCTTTTCCTATAATGTTTATCAGGGTTGGAATCTCTAAAATCTCTATGTTTGGTCTTCTTACTATTAGCAGCCGTACTGGGTAATCCAAACTGGACACAGAAGTCTCCTAACTGAGATTTTTCTCTAAGCTTATCCATCTTAAGCTGTCGAGATAACCGTAATTCATTACACAAGTTTATACCTTCTGGAGTACAAACTCCTCTCAACTTACCATAAGTATAAGTACCGTAAGGAATTTCACCTTGAGGATTCCTTAGAGTTTTTCTAACTCTTTCAGCAAATAATGGGGGAAGACCGTCTATGAACTTAGTTTTCAAATGCTCAAGACCGTTTCTGGGAAGTTCCATCACCCGACTCATATAAGTGTCTTTGTACCATCAGAATTCTCCCAAGTGTCTACATCAAAGTCCATTTAATAGGGTACACACAGTCTCATACTGATTGGTAAATCTACCATTAAAATGTTCTAAGATAGTTAGAACCAAAGTATAAACAACATCTTCTCTATTTCTGACTAGATCCATGCCTAAGTTATCAAAACCTTCGTTATCTGCAGTAGCATTTACCACAACAACTTTTTCTTCAAAGCTCATATAATTATCCCACCAACCTCTGAGTTGGCCAGTAAAATCTGCAATAATCATTTTACAAATATTTCTATCTGTATTTTTCATATTTTTACAGATGGTAGCATGCATCAACATTATATGAACAAGAATAGTTAGCTATCTATCAGTCAATCCGTCCAGATTCCATTCATATATTTCAAACCCACTATAAGAGGTATTGGCCTGATTCCAGTCTCGTTCCTCTATTAGCACATCTTGAGGAGTAGGTCTAGAATAATAATAAGTTTGCATGCTGGGTTTATGAGCAAACTGAATAGTATTACCACTATTCTTTTTCGGATAACCACGAAGTTTATTAAACTCTAATGCAACATGCTCTTTAAAATCAAAAGCTTGTTCTATTTCATCAGCAAACTTTTCTGACAAATCCATAGGTTTTGCACTAAATTCAGAAAACTTTTTATCAAGAAGTTCTTCCAAATCAAAAAGAGCTTTAAAGACAAAATCCTGAATCTCAGGGGGTCTTTGTACCTTAGTAGAAATTTCTGCGATCTGTTTGGAGGTAGAAGCTTTCTCAGGAGTTTTCAAATCGGTTTTTATCTGAATTATCAAAGCAGTTAATTCATCTAATTTTTTATCGTGAGAACTAATATGTTCACCAGATTCATCTTTATAAGATCGTTCAAGAACGCTAATGAACAAAGGTAAATAAGTGGTTATAAACCAAGGTACAAAGAACATAATATGATTATGTAAAGCACACGTTTCATAGAATTCTTGAGAGATATTATTTAAGTCCTCAGCACTATAAGTGTAAAAAAACCAGGTTTTAAACCGGTTCCATTTATCACTAGAAACTTCATTTTGAACATACTTTCGTGCCAGGGAACCTGGACTAAAATCCATCTGGTGTACGTCCGTCATTAAGTATCATTAGGATTAAAATCCCTTCCGGATGCAGAAGGGATATCCTTATCAGATATATCAGATGATTTATCATTAGCTCGGACAATATTCAAATGAGGATCAATTTTAATCTTATTTGTGTTAGTTGTAACAGAAGATTTAGTATGCAAAGAAGCAGCACGATTACGAGCTGGACCATATACCGGTTCAACTGGTGAAATATGTTGGATAGCAAGAGATTATTATTATTATTATTATTATTATTATTATTATCATCATCATTAATATCATCATTATTATCATTATTATTATTATTATTATTATTATACCTTTTATTATTATTATTATTATTATTATTATACCTTTTATTATTATTATTATTATTATTATACCTTTTATTATTATTATTATTATTATTATACCTTTTATTATTATTATTATTATACCTTTTATTATTATTATTATTTCCTTTTATTATTATTATTATTATACCTTTTATTATTATTATTATTATTAAACCTTATGTCAATAATGCAGCAGAGAAAGAACGTGGTGTCCCCAGGTTAGTTATAAATTACAAACCTTTAAATAAATATTTAAAATGGATTAGGTATCCTATTCCAAATAAAAAGGATTTATTGTCAAGATTATATGACGCCAATATATTTTCAAAATTTGATTTCAAGTCAAGATATTGGCAAATCCAAATATTTAAAGAGCATTCTTATAGAACGACTTTTAATGTCCCGTTTGGACAATGTGAATGGAATATCATGCCATTTGGCTTGAAAAACGCCCCTTCTGAATTCCAAAAAATTATGAATGATATTTTCAACCTTACTGCTTTTCAAAAAATTATTGAAGAAGATGTTGCGGCAGTCAACATCAATGAGATTAATAATTTAATTTCTCAAAACACTTATTTGGGACTTTATGTAAAACTTTTGGGTGAACTTGAAGAGGTCTAGACGAAGGTCTAGAGAAGAACGTGAAGAGCGTAGAGCTCATCGTAAATCAAATAGATTTACCAAAAATAGGTCTAGGTGGGAACTCGCTAAGATCAAGTGCTACAAGTGTGGAAAATTTGGGCATATAGCACCAAATTGTAAGCTTGAAAAGTTAAAACCTTAGAGCTGGATGATGAGATGCACGAGAAGTTCTATAGCTTCCTTTACACTTCAGGTTCTGAGTCCAATTATGATTCTGAATCAGATTCTGAAGAAGACATTGATTTACCTGAATCCTCTGATAATAATCAGCAGGTAAATACGAATGCTTGCGTGTGCCGAGGAGATATTTGCTCGTGCAAAAATGATGAATTTTATAAATTACAATCTCAATTTGAAGATTTGAACATTAATACTATTACTTCTGATAATCAACTTCTAAAAGAAGTTACTGATAATAATTTACGCAAAAAAATTATTCAATTGGTTGTTAATAACAGTGCTAGTTCTTCTAAACCTATTGAAAAACCTAAAAATGATTTTGAATTTGAGTATTTTGCTCCTTATTCATTATCTGAAGTTAATAATAGGCTTAATAAACAACCTATTTCTACTCGAGATTCTTCGTTTGATGACTTAAAAGGAGAAATTGAAAAATTGAAAGAAGAGATTAAATCTCTTAAACACAATCAAATAATTTGCAATCATCGTATTACTCAAATTGAAAATATTCATAACAAGGGAAAAAGTATTGTTGCTGAAGAAAATACTCTTGCAAAACCTTTCAATCTTGATCCCAAACAAGGTATGTTTTTGGGAATGATGCAAATTGTTACTGCTCATAAATGGTATGTTAAATGCACCATATTAATTAATAATACTTTTTCTATAACTGATATTACTATGATTGACAGCGGAGCAAATGTTAGTTGTATTCAAGAAGGTCTTGTGCCTACTAAATATTATGAGAAAACAACTCATATGGTTAAATCTGCAACTGGACATGTTTTAGATATAAAGTATAAATTGCCTAACACGCGTATTTGCCAAAATAAAGTTTGCATTCCGCATTTCTTCTTTTTGGTCAAAGATCAGTTATACCCTCCAATTATACTTGGAACACCTTTCATAAATGCTATTTATCCATTTACCAGCATAACTGCTAAAGGCTTCTCTGCTACATATAAAGATCAGGATATTAGTTATACTTTCATCATTGATACTATTTCTCGTGATATTAATGCTTTGATTAATATGAAACAAAAACATGTTGATTCTTTACAACTCGAAATATTTAGCATGAATATATTTGATACTTTAAAATCCACTAAAGTACAGGAAAAAATTAAATTAATTTCTGAACAATTAGCTATTGATATTTGTGTTGATCACCCTAGTGCTTTTTGGAATCGGAAAAATCATATTGTCACTCTTCTGTATGAAAATCCTGAAGTGAAACTCGGGGAAGATCTGACCCATCCTCGAGAGTTATTTCCTTTGCCACGACCCTTGGTCTTGCACTGCATTTTATGTCAATAATGCAGCAGAGAAAGAACGTGGTGTCCCCAGGTTAGTTATAAATTACAAACCTTTAAATAAATATTTAAAATGGATTAGGTATCCTATTCCAAATAAAAAGGATTTATTGTCAATATTATATAACGCCAATATAATTTCAAAATTTGATTTACGATAAGCCTAGGCTCTTCACGTTCTTCTCTAGACCTTCGTCTAGACCTCTTCTTCCTATAAGGTTTATCAGGGTTAGAGTCTCGTTGTTTGGTGGTTTTGCTATTAGCAAAAGTACTAGGTAAACCAAACTGAACACAAAAGTCTCCTAGCTAAGATCTTTCTCTAAGCTTATCCATCTTAAGCTGTCAAGATAGTCATAATTCATTACACAAATTTATACCTTCTTGGGTACAAACTCCTATCAATTTTCCATAAGTATAATTGCCATAAGGGATTTGTCCTTGAGGATCCCTTAGCATTTTCTTAACTCGAACGGCAAATAAAGGAGGGAGACCATCTATAAACTTAGCCTTCCAATGCTCAAGATTGTTTTCGGGTAATTCCATCACCCTGCTCATATAAGTATCTTTATACCACCGAAATTCCCCTAAATGCCTACATCGTAGTCCATTTAAAAGAGTACGCACAATCTCATACTGATTGGTAAATCTACCATTAAAATGCTCTAAAATGGTTAAGACTAAGGTATAAACAATGTCTTTTCTATTAGCAACTAGGGTCATGCCTAGGTTATCAACCCCTGGAGTACTAGAAGTTGCATTAATCACAACAACTTTTTCTTCGATACTCATATAATTATCCCACCAACCTCTGAGTTGGCCAGTAAATCCTGCAATAAACATTTTGCAAATATTTCTATCTGTATTTCTTGTTTTACTCAAAAAATATAAATAAGATAAAAATGACTGAGTTTTTGAAAAATCGACTTAACTTATAGTTTAAGAGAAATCGAATTTCCAAAAGAACAGAATCGCCACTTAATTTTTAGTAAAAATCAAGAAAAATACTTAAAGTTTTCAAAAGATTTAAACAGATACAATCAATTGAAAATAAGAAGGGTTCGAAGTTCAATGTACATTCCGAGAAGGTGTTAGGCCCTCGAAATGCCCGCTAACTTGCAGTTGACCGGCGATTTGACTAAAAATGACTTTGATTGGTTTTTAAAAATTAATTAAGTAAAAAGAACTCATTTATTTTAATTAATATTTGAAATTTTAACTAAATAAAAGAACTCATTTATTTAACTAATATTTTTTTGAAATTTTAACTAAATGAAAAAACTCATTTATTTCAACCTATTTATTTATTACTATTATATAATTATCTTAAGGGAATAGGATTAAGGGGAATTTTCCTAAAGGGAAATAAATTAAGCGACAAGACGAATAAAAATAAAACTAAGTATAAAATATAAATATTTTAATTTGAATATATATAAAAAAAATGAAATGGCTATCTTTGAAAATTTAATTTAATTAAACCATAAAATAAACAAAGTTAGTCAAACAACACAATATAAACAATAATAGAGGGAAAAGAAATAGTTGGACTTGGACTATTGTCCAAACCCAATTGAATTTGCCTTTTGACCCATTTTCCATTCCCAGATGATATATACCAAGTGTATATACGATGTATACGCCATGTATACAACTTGTTCTTGGACTCCCAGACCTATAATTATATTCGAGCTCCATATTTCCACCTTTTCCAACCTGTATTTCCACATCTTGCCCTGTGTATGATATTTTATGACTGTATATCGATGTATACAACAGGTATATCAGCATGTTTTTGACTCTTTCGGAGCTCGAAAATTTAATTTCCAGCATTATGTTGTTGCTTTCGACCTGCACACCAGTTTTGCTGACCCGGTAATGGGCTGACTCGAGAGAAAAAAGAAGATTTGGGGCCTTTATGGCCTATCCGGAATGCGGGGGAAGAAGATAGGAGTCCAAACGGACTCGGATAGTATCACATGAAACAAAAGATAAAAAGAAAAGAAAAGATAAGGATTAGTAGTCAAAAATATCATTACAAAACCGTAGCTCCAAACGATAACAAGATATACCAATTTAGGGAAAACAATAATGTATCCAAGGGAAACCAACTAAACACATTTCAAGCAAAGCAAAACCAATCAATTGAAATTAAATAAAATAGCGAACAGTTGGCAGCATATAGTTTACAAATAAAGGGGTCACTACACCTTGATTAACAAACAGACACATTGGATTAAATTGCCTATCGACAAGAAACGAAGGATAACAATTCGGAAAGTAAATAATTTAAAAGAGATAATTGAAAGGGAATCGTGATTATTCATATTATAAACAATCAACATCAACAACTGGCAACATGTGAAAAGTAAAGCATATTTATTTATTGATTTATTTATTTATTTTTAGCAAAAATATAAGGACTACATTAGATACTAATAAACAAACAAGCAAATTCAGAGCACTTACTCATAATCTCAAACATGATTAATGCTACACAAATTGAAGTTGGACAACTTTAAATGCTAGAAATCATCTACCGTTACACAATAATGAAACTATCAACAATCTTGAAGTAAAATACTTAACAGAGAAAGCCAAGGAGGTCAATCTTACACTTCGACTATTGAGCTCGTTCAATCACATCAAACAAATAGTCGATACTTATTATGAAGATAAACTTCTTTTAACATAATCAAATAGAATGTAGATGCTTAATACATTCACATGGTCAGGAAACGATATTTTTCATGGAAAGGGTGAGAGGTTTTAGCATCGAGGTTGTGGGTCATGAAAACAAGCAAATTATAATGACACCACGCGAAACAAGAAGAAACAAAACAATAACAAGACATTGACAACACTCAAGTATGTAAAAGTGGAGATTATATTTAACTATAGCATGAGATTGAGCTAATATAAATGAGAGTTTATCATAATGAATAAAGACGATAGCGAGGATAACTAATCAAACTTATACAGATAGCATATTCAAAATCGAAACCAATCGAACAGTATACCATGTTGAACCAACGAATCTAGCTACTAACATCTTAATACCAAAGAAGCTTTATCAAAACTTGGGACATGTGCCTAGAAATTCATAAGAACGATAGTAAAGAAAACAACAAGACGAGGAACCAAACACACTTAATAGTAGGACCCGTAGTAAAGCTCAGACATACAACACATCATACCAAAATAAAATGTAAGAAGAGGCAGAATTACCTTCTTCAGAGCAGCGTTCCGGGACAGATGGGAGCTTGATTTCGACTTTTCCACCACACGGATTCAAAGCTCAAACAGCACACCAAGAGAATCCAAATGAAACTTGAATAATAAACTTTCCGAGACTCTTGAACTAGAGAGTCTTCCAAGAACTTTTCAAAATGTAAAATCGACTATTCCCAGACCTTTGTGAGCTATATTTCATGAGTAAATTCTGGCCAACCCTATATCTCTTCTAATTTTTTTCTCCCAACTTTTTTTTTCTCTAACACCAAATTTTCTAACTAAAGATTCCCCCACCTCCGATGAAGAAGAAAGAGAATATATATAGGGGGAAAGTAGGGTTCGGAATGGGAGGAAAAAGGATAAAATAAATTCAAATCAACCAGGCCCATCTCCAATTTGAATTCAAACTCAAAAATATTTCACCATTAAGGGGATACAACTTTTCTCTGAAAAATTGTCCCATTCCGGAAGAGGAAAGCCAGATGGATGCCTCGGATCGATCTCCCATCCTTGAGGCGCGACATGGAGCGATCTCACGGTGCTAGGACAAATTTCGCGTGCTGGCAGGTGCTTTTTTCGCTGCTGTTGCAGCGAGGAAGACGTTGTGGTGCGTGAACTCGCGTGAGGGATTGTTTGGAGTTGATCACGCGTTGCTTTGGGGAGCTGTTGTTTGACGTCTGTTTCTGGGTTTCTGTTAACGTTCTGGGTCTCTTTTGAACAGGGATTTGGGCCGGGTCGGGGGTAAGGTGGGCTGGGAATGGGTTATGGGATTGGAGATTGGGTTTAAAGAGGAGACATGGGTTGGGAATTAAAATGTGCCTGAAAGTAGGCCAACTTGGGCCCAAAAATCGGAAGAAAAAAAAAGGTTTATGGGAGTTGTGTAGTTGAAATTACAATCACGGAAAGTGGTCAAATGAATTTTAATTGTAGCCAATCAAAATCGAGAACTTAATCGAGTTGATTAAATTAGTAAATTCAACTAATAATTTAATAGGACGAATTAATATAAATTAATTAACAAGCTTCTTAATTTTAACGGCATAAGGTAATTAATTTAGTTACAAATTAATTAACTCGAAATTATGACTATAATCTAAACCAAATTAAATTAACAAAACATTTAACTTAACAATGAGAAATCTTTTGAGACGATGTTCAAATATTTATAAAATATACTAATTACATACACAATTATATGAAACATATTTATTACTTAGAAATTATAAAAACCCATTGAAATTACTTGAAATAACCTTGACAAATTTTTGAATTTTATAAAACTAATTATTCAAAATCGTTTGAAAATCAAGAAGCTCAGAAATTAATTATTATCGGGGAGGGTCAAAATTGGGTGTCAACATTTCTTACATTTTTACAGATAGTAGCATACATTAGCATTCTATGAACAAGAATAGTCAGTTGTCTATCAATCAAACCAACAAGATTCCATTCATAAATTTCAGACCCGCTATAAGAGGTATTGGTCTGATTCCAGTCCCGTTCCTCTATCAGAACATCTTGAGGGGTAGGTCTAGAATAGTAATACGTTTGCATGCTGGGTTTTTGAGAAAACTGAGTAGTATTACCACTATTCTTTTTCGGATAACCGCAAAGCTTATTAAATTCTAATGCAACATGCTCTTTAAAATCAAAAGCTTGTTCTATTTCATCAACAAAATTTTCTGACAAATCCATCGGTTTTGCACTAAATTCAGAAAACTTTTTATTAAGAAGTTTTTCTAAACCAAAAGGAGGTTTAAAGACAAAATCCTGAATCTCAGGGGGTCTTTGTATATTAGCCGAAAGTTCTGGTACCTGCTTTAAGGTAGAAGCTGTTTCAGTAGATTTTAAATTTGTCTTAATTTGAATTAGCAAGGTGGTTAGTTCATATAATTTTTTATCAAGAGAACTAATATGTTCACCCAAAACCTTTACATAAAGTCCCAAATAATTGTTTTGAGAAATTAAATTATTAATCTCATTGATGTTGACTGCCGCAACATCTTCTTCAATAAATTTTTGAAAAGCAGTAAAAGTAATACCAGTATTATTAGGTAAAATAAATGAAGCCTGAGGGGGATAAATTGATTTAACAAAATTACCAGATTCATCTTTATAAGATCGTTCAAGAACATTGATGAACAACGGTAAATAAGTGGTTATAAACCAAGGAACAAAGAACATAATATGATTATGCAAAGCACAAGTCTCATAAAATTCTTGAGAAATATTATGCAAATCATTTTCACTATAAGTGTCAAAAAACCAAGTTTTAAACCGGTTCCATTTATCACTTGAAAATTCAATTTGAATATATTTTCGTACCAGAGAACCTGGACTAAAATCTATTTGGTGGGCATCCATCATTAAGTATCATTAGGATTAAAATCTATTTCGGATGCAGAAGGAATATCCTTACCAGAAATATCAGAAGATTTATCATTAACTCGAACAATATTTAAACGAGGATCAATTTTAATTTTATTTTTATTATCAGATATAACTAATGATAAGGTATGCAAAGAAGCAGCACGATCACGAGCAGGATCATAAATCGGTTCAATAGGTGAAATATGTTGAATAGCCAGTCTCCTATCAGAAAAAGAATGTCTATTATAAGGGACACTTTTTTCATCAAACTGAATACAAATCTTACCATCTGAATTCTGAGTAATATGAGAATATTCAAAATTAGTGATTGTATCGGTCAGCTGTGCAGGAGGTATAACAGATTTTAAAGTCGAAGTTGTAGGAAAATTAATTTCTTCCCATTTTATAGGTCTTCTAGTAGTGACCTTAGATTTGCCAAAATTAGTCTCTACCAAAAAGTTTGATCAGATGTATCATATAATTTACATCGTGGATTCAAAGTAGCAAGTAACTTATAGTATATGCCGTATGACAAGCAAATCAATTCAAAACCAGGTGCATAATTATAACCATGCATTTTTATATTCAGAGTTAAAGCATCTAATATATTAGAATCACTGAGAGATAATTGTAAATTAGGCTGTGTATTAAAATATACTAGCCCATAAGCTATCGTAGATTCAATTGAACCCATTAATGATTGTCGAAAATTGAAATTTCTCGCATCGCGAAGAGCAGCTAAGAATGTCTCAGGTAACCCTTTAAGAGTTAGAGGCTTGAAAGCAATCTGTATCATGCCAATATGCAAGAACTTGTATTGATTTTTATAAACATCAATATCATGTTTATTCAACAAATGAATAGTTTGTTCAGATGAGTTTAACACTAGAGATTGTTCAGTAGTTTTTATAAGTTGTTTATTAGAGATCTTATCAAACCAACCATAATCATAAATGGTTTTTATATCAATTTTTGGAATAGTCCATTTGTTTAACAAATCAAGGTTTTGAGGTATATCTACCTCTTCCAATCGAGTACTTTTAGTACTAGTATCTCCTAGATTCATGATCAAGAGAATATATCTATTCCGAAATACTTCACAACAATCTCATATTTTCCATGAAAGTTCCTAGGCTCTGATACCAACTAAATAGGATCTCAGAAGATGGACGGTTGTCCGCACGGTCATCTTCAATCTAGCTTTTCAACATCTGAATTCAAAGGAATAAATTTGAATCGAAATACATATAATTTTTTATATAATTTAATGACTGTATGGAAGGACCTAGTCATTTTACCTAAGCAAAGGGTCTGTCAAGATTCGAATACGTATTGTTAGTGAGCCCATGTGTCTAGCAGTTCTGACCGTGTATAAAGTGCCCTTTTAATCCTTACTGGGCTGAGACCACGGCTGGCTAGACGGAGTCACTAAGACAAAGCCACTAACTTATTGTATTGAATCTGACTGTACCACCATCTCAGAACCAAGTCAAGAAATCATAAATAAATTTATTCATATTTAGATAAAGTCTATATTTTTTTTCATGATAAATATAAAAGTGAAGTTAGTTATCTGGCATAGATATAATTCTTTAGCCAGACATAGTCACGGCTTAGGTCGGAGAAGATAAGAAAGTAAGAGAAAAGGAAGAATAAAAGAAAGTACCTTGTGGCCAAACACCTATGGAAATACTTGATATTATTCAAACTTCGGTACTCCGGCAAACTCACAACTTACAATAGTACAAGAAAGTTTTTACAAGAGAGAGAGAACAAAAGAAAGAAAGAGGGTTTCTGAAAACCTGCTCTTCTTCTGAAGAAAACACACCTATTTAAAGGAAAATAAAAGCATCTATGTACAGGGATACTGGGTCCTTATTTGGGTCCTAGGAACAGTATATCTACTGTTGATAGTGCTGGGAACAATATATCTTCTGTTGATAGTGAATTTTTACTATTAAGGATAAGCTTTATACTTCTTTTCCCTTTAATTTTAATAGGGCATCTTCTAGCGTATCTCATTTGCATAGTTGCGTATCTTCTTGAGTATCTTCACTAGTTTCACTTCTCATAGAAGTGTCATCTGACCTTGCATAATGAGTAATATTGAGGAGGATATTTCTCCTAACTTCCTCCAGATAGTCTTTTATCATTTCTTCTGTATTTCCATCTTGAATGGAAATTCCTCTGGCAATATGTTTAACCGAGTTGTCCGCGATCAATACTTTGTGCGACTCAGTACCATAATCTTGGATTTTTTGGCTAATAAAGTCTAACAATTCTTGGCCATATAATACCTTCATCTTGGGATTTTTTTCCATCACTTTGTCCCAAAAATTGTTATAATAAACACGGTATAAACAAGGAATTTGTTCGTCGGTATAATCAACTTCTGGGGTCCATTTATGGATCCAAGGGATGGAGAATTCTATGAAAAAATATATTTGTTCAATTTGTTCCATATAACAAATATGATCAGTATGGTATAACTTATTCAGGTCTGGCGATACTTTAACCCATTCTTTATATAATTTCAAGAAAGGTTCTGGTAGAATCTTTACAGTTGGACCGTGGTATGACCACCAGTTCAAGAACCAATTTGGAATTGGTTCCTCAAATATCTTTGAACAAACCTTGACAAACCAAGTATGTTTGTGCCTCTCATTATTATAATAGAGGACTTTGTTAAATGCGTTAAATATAATCCCAATAAGTAAAATTGGTGGGAACCTTATTCAGACTCATATGTCTTTCTTTCATTGAGGATATTCCCCAATCTTCGATTGAAATAATTTGTTTAATGATCATTTTAGAGAAGTTATAAACATTCTCGCTAGTATTTTACCCTGAGAAGTGCTGAAAATCAACACTATCGGTGCTTATCAAAATGGTCTCATAATAAGAGAGGGTTTTATATGATTCACCCAGAAAATATAATCCGTTAAGTAGATAACTCTGGAATATCTTCCAGGGTTCTTCTTTTCTCTGAATTTCAGAGTTTTCTAAAAAATATATAATTTCCTTTTTAGCTACCTTTTCATATTGTTTGATATCATCAATATCATCTTTGGCAATTGAGGCAAAGGTATCACCTTTCTCCTTTTGTGACAAATAGGCTTGTAGCTCTGCATATAATGGGCTACCGTCTGGAATATCGTCCAAGTGTACTGATGAGGACGCTTTCTGCACTTCCTTTGAGTTCATTTTTATCAAACTCATTCCTCCACATTGCAATATTGGGGAATTTGACGATGATCCGTATGAAGATCCTGAAGAGAAACTCGGGGAAGATCTGCCCCTTCCTCGAGAGTTATTCCCTCGAGAGTTATTTCCTTTGCCACGATCCTTGGTCATCCAAGGAGGGTCCATCCTACAAATAAAACATTTCATTTTAATCATTATAAAGATCATAAAAATCATAATAATTCTGATAGTAATAGTTTTGATCATCAAAATGAAGACTTCTACACAATTATAAATGGTGAATATATTCATCACCATACTATCAATGATTTTCCAGCAAATTACTTCCTTCATATCTCTATTGAGCGGAAGGACCTTTAATATAGTAATTAAAGTTTTATCAGTAAAGAAAGGAGAAAGAGTAAGGGAATCCATTATGATGTTAAATATTCTCCAGATAAGAAATTTGGGAGAGAGTTATCACTTCCCCTTTTATAATGGATTTCAAAATCAAAAGGAGTTAATTGTGTCTGCCCAAAAATCGTATGTTAAATGCACCATATTAATTAATAATACTTTATCTATAACTGATATTGCTATGATTGACAGCGGAGCAGATGTTAGTTATTATTATTATTATTATTATTATTATTATTATTATTATTATTATTATTATTATTATTATTTTTATTATTACTATTATTTTTATTATTAGTAGTAGTAGTAGTATTACTATTATTATTATTATTATTATAACTATTACTATTACTATTACTATTATTATTAATATTATTATTACTATTATTATTATTATTAGTATTAGTATTATTACTGTCACGCCCCAAACTCAAGGGGCGCAACTGGCTCCTAATGCCAAAACTCAGGCCCGACCCGACCCTGCTGAACCATTTGCTACTAGCACATGGCAGACACACGCAATCAAGAAAACAAACTAGTATATCCCGGCTTAAAACTAAGCCATCGGCCGATAGGGCCCCTGTTAATATATATATAAAAGAAAGAGCTACTCACAATAGTTCATATAAAGAAATAGCCAACTAGCAGAGAAGTCCTGACTAGGCAGTCGAGGCCACCATGATATCTATACAAAAACTAGAAGCAGGTATATATCAAGACAATACATCAAACAGCTCACAAGCTTCAACAACCCACAAAACTAGGCCAGCATGGCCATAATCTAGTTGTACACCCCACATACTAGTCTGCAAGCCTCAAAGAGTAGTAAATATTGGTGGGACAGGGCCCCAGCCTACCCATAGAGATATATACAACAAAAGGTAACAAGCCTCCCAACTCTGGCAGCTCCGGAGGAAAGGGGCTAGCCAATCGGATAGAAGTCAATCCTGCTACTGAGGAGGTCTACTCGGTCGTCTATCTGGACATGCATGCATGAATGCAGCGCCCCCAGGCAATGGGGCGTCAGTACAAAATAATGTACAGAGTATGAAAGGTTGTGGACTAAATGAGCAAGTATCATAATATACCAAAATCAATCAGGTAAGGAAATCAAATTTAGATAAGCATTCCAACCCACTACTGAATCTAATAAAACACAATAATGATCAAACATCAACCTAACCAAGCCCCCATAAGCCCGGTAGGTACAAACAACATACCACCTACTTAGGCCCCCACAAGCCCAGAAGGTGCCAAATCAATCTACATAACCTTATCGTTAGCCCCTTGTCTTTGTAAGAAGTCACATTTCCCTTTTTGGCAACGATATAGCCCCGTAGGCAGCACATAGACCTCTTAGGCAACATCATAGCTCTCTGGGCTGCACATAGCCCTCTTTTGCATCAACATAGCCCTGTAGGCAATACATAGCCCTCTTTGGCGTCAAAATAGCCCCGTAGGCAACACATATCCCTCTTTGGAAATAACATAGTCCTATTAGACAACATCATAGCCCCATAGGCAGTTCATTGCTCAACAACTAACCACAATAGCCCCAAGGGCGACAACAAATAATTGAATAGGCTAAAGGCGAGCAATTTAGCTATAAATAATATATATGAATAATCTCCAAGTCGTTCCTAACTTAGGGTCGTTCTTAATAGATTATGAGTCCCTAAAATGAGGGTTTATAACTACTCAATCAGCCAACCACTCACAATTACATCTACAAGATCACCAACGTAAACTACCTCTAAGGA